>CM059446.1:1306220-1452604 GCA_030390025.1 Squalus acanthias | reverse complement strand
AAAAAGAGGTGAGGGAGGGGACCCGAGTAGGACTGGAACAAAGAGGTGTGGTGCCCAGAACGGCTCACAGTGCTCCAGGTGTGGTCTAACCAGGGCTTTGTACAGCTGCAGCTCCCCCTTGTATTCTAGTCTCTAGATATACAGGCCAGCATTCCATTAGCCTTTTTGATTATTTTCTGTACCTGTTCATGACATTTTAATGATCGATGTACCTGAACCCCCAAGTCTCTTTGGACCTCCACTGTTTTTAGCTTTTCACCATTTAGAAAGTACCCTGTTCTATCCTTTTTAGGTCCAAAGTGGATGACCTCATATTTGCTTACATTGAAATCCATTTGCCACTTGCCACAGTTTTGCTTAATATATCAATATCCCTTTGTAATTTTATGCTTTCATCTATACTGCCTACAATGCCGCCTATCTTTGTATCATTGGCAAATTTGGAATTATGACTTTCTATGCCATCATCTAGTCGTTAATAAATATTGTGAATAGTTGAGGCTCAACACAGATCCCTGTGGGACACCACTAGTCACACCAGCCAATTTGAGTACCTACCCATTATCTCTACTCTCTGTCTCCTGCTGCTCAGCCAATTTCCTAACCAGGTCAATAATTTGCCCTCAATTCCATGGACTTCTACCTTAGTTAACAGTCTCTTATGTGAGACTTTATAAGAACATAAGAACATAAGAAATAGGAGCAGGAGTAGACCAATCGGCCCCTCGAGCCTGCTCCGCCATTCAATGAGATCATGGCTGATCTAATCCAACCTCAGCTCTAAAGAACACAAGAAGCAGGAGCAGGACCAGGCCACTCGGCCCCTGGGCCCGCTCCGCCACCCATAGGGCCTTGACCGATCCGAACTCAAACTGATGTCCAATTTCCAGCTCGCTCCCCGTAACCCCTGATTCCCTTTACTTCTAGGAAACGGTCTATTTCTGTTTTAAATTTATTTAATGAAGTAGCTTCCACAGCTTCCTGGGGTAGCAAATTCCACAGATCCACTACCCTCTGAGTGAAAAAGTTTCTCCTCATCTCAGTTTTGAAAGAGGAGCCCCTTATTCTAAGATTATGTCCCCTAGTTCTAGTTTCACCCATCATTGGGAACATCCTCACCGCGTCCACCCGATCAAGCCCCTTCACAATCTTATATGTTTCAATAAGATCGCCTCTCATTCTTCTGAACTCCAATGAGTAGAGTCCCAATCTACTCAACCTCTCCTCGTATGTCCACCCCCTCATCCCCGGAAATAACCGAGTGAACCTTCTTTGTACTGCCTCGAGAGCAAGTATGTCTTTTCTTAAATATGGACACCAAAACTGTATGCAGTACTCCAGGTGCGGTCTCACCAATACCCTATACAACTGCAGCAATACCTCCCTGTTTTTATATTCTATCCCCCTAGCAATAAAAGCCAACATTCCATTGGCTTTCTTGATCACCTGCTGCACCTGCATACTAACTTTTTGATTATCTTGCACCAAGACCCCCAGATCCCTTTGTACTGCAGTACTTTCCAGTTTCTCGCCATTAAGATAATAACTTGCTCTCTGATTTTTCCTGCCAAAGTGCATAACCTCACATTTTCCAATATTGTATTGCATCTGCCAAATCTCTGCCCACTCACCCAGCCTGTCTATATCCCCTTGTAGGTTTTTTATATCCTCCTCACTCTCTACTTTCCCTCCCATCTTTGTATCATCTGCAAACTTTGATATGTTACACTCGGTCCCCTCCTCCAAATCGTTAATATAGATTGTAAAGAGTTGGGGACCCAGCACCGAACCCTGCGGAACACCACTGGCTACTGGTTGCCAGTCCGAGAATGAACCATTTATCTCAACTCTCTGCTTCCTGTTTGATAACCAATCCTCCACCCATGCCAGAATATTACCCCCAATACAGTGATTTTTTATCTTGAGTAATAATCTTTTATGTGGCACCTTGTCGAATGCCTTCTGGAAGTCTAAATACACTACATCCACTGGTTCCCCTTTATCCACCCTGTACGTTATGTCCTCAAAGAACTCGAGCAAATTTGTCAGACATGACTTCCCCTTCATAAAGCCATGCTGACTTTGTCCTATTAAATTATGTTTATCTAAATGTTCCGTTACTGTCTGCTTAATAATAGACTCCAAAATTTTACCCACCACAGATGTTAGGCTAACTGGTCTATAATTTCCAGCCTTCTGCCTACTACCCTTTTTAAATAAGGGTGTTACATTAGCAGTTTTCCAATCTGCCGGGACCTTTGCTGAGTTCAGGGAGTTTTGGAAAATTATTACCAAAGCATCCACAATTCCTACTGCCACTTCCCTCAAGACCCTAGGATGTAAGCCATCAGGTCCAGGGGATTTATCCGCCTTGAGTCCCTTTATTTTACTGAGTACCAATTCCTTAGTAATTTTAATCATATTTAGCTCCTCCCCCACTAGAGCCCCCTGTTTGTCCAGTGTTGGGATATTCTTAGTGTCCTCTACCGTAAAGACTGAAACAAAATATTTGTTCAGCATTTTTGCCATCTCCATGTTTCCCACCATTAATTTCCCGGTCTCATCCTCTAAGGGACCTACGTTTGCCTTAACCACCCTTTTTCTTTTTATATAACTATAGAAACTCTTGCTATCTGTTTTTATATTTTTTGCTAATTTATTTTCATAGTCTATTTTCCCTTTCCTAATCAATCCTTTAGTTACTTTTTGTTGTCTTTTGAAGGCTTCCCAATCTTCTATCCTCCCACTAACTTTGGCTACCTTATATGTCCTTGTTTTTAGTTGGATACTTTCTTTAATTTCTTTACTTAGCCATGGATGGCTGTCATTTCTTTTACACCCTTTTTTCCTCAGTGGAATATATTTATTTTGAAAGTTGTAAAATAACTCCTTGAATGAACACCACTGCTCATGTACCATCTTAACCTTTGATCTATTTTCCCAGTCCACTTTAATCAATTCTGCTCTCATGCCATCATAGTCTCCTTTATTCAAGCTCAGTATGCTTGTTTGAGAACCAACCTTCTCACCCTCTAATTGGATATGGAATTCAACCATGTTATGGTCACTCATTCCAAGGGGATCCTTAACTAGGACATTATTAATTAATCCAGACTCATTACACAGTACCAGGTCCAAGGTTGCTTGCCCCCTTGTAGGATCAGTTACATACTGCTCAAGAAATCCATCCCTAAGACACTCAATAAACTCTTCCTCAAGGCTGCCCTGCCCAATTTGATTTGTTCAGTTAATATGATAGTTAAAATCCCCCATAATTATAGCTGTTCCCTTATTACATGCCCCAACTATTTCCTGATTAATACTTCTTCCAACAGAGTTGCAACTATTAGGAGGCCTATATACTACATCCACCAGTGTTTTTTTTCCCTTATTATTCCTAATCTCTACCCAAACTGTTTCATTATCCTGATCTTTTGACCCAATATCATTTCTCTGTATTACAGTGATTCCTTCCTTTATTAACATAGCTACCCCCCCCTCCCCTTCCTTCCTGCCTGTCCTTCCTGATTGTAAAATACCCTGGCATATTTAATTCCCAGACGTTGTCACCCTGCAGCCATGTTTCTGTCATGGCCACAAGATTATACCCATACATAGTTATTTGTGCCGTTAACTCGTCAATTTTGTTACGAATGCTACATGCATTCAGATAAAGAACTTTCAAATGTGTTTTGCGACACTTACTTCCTGCTTTTTCCTTATTTAACACTTTACCTTTTACTCCATACCTTCTGTCCCTTCCTGACATGCTTTCCTCTGTCTCCCTGCTCAGGTTCCCAACCCCCTGCCACATTAGTTTAAATCCTCCCTAACAGCACTAGCAAACACTCCCCCTAGGACAGCGGTCCCGGCCCTGCCCAGGTGCAGACCGTCCGGTTTGTACTGGTCCCACCTCCCCCAGAACCGGTTCCAATGTCCCAGGAATTTGAATCCCTCCCCCTTGCACCATTCCTCTAGCCACGTATTCATTTGAAATATCCTCCTATTTCTACTCTGACTAGCACGTGGCACTGGTAGCAATCCTGAGATTACTACCTTTGAGGTCCTATTTTTTAATTTACCTCCTAACTCCCTATATTCTGCTTTTAGGACCTCATCCCCTTTTTTACCTATATCGTTGGTGCCTATGTGCACCACGACAGCTGGCTGTTCGCCCTCCCCCTCCAAAATGTTCTGTAGCCGCACCGAGACGTCCTTGACCCTTGCACCAGGGAGGCAACACACCATCCTGGAGTCTCGGTTGCGGCCGCAGAAACGCCTATCTATTCCCCTTACAATTGAGTCCCCTATCACTATAGCTCTTCCACTCTTTTTCCTCCCAGCCTGTGCAGCAGAGCCGCCCATGGTGCCAGGAAGTTGGCTGCTGCTGCCTTCCCCTAAGTCATCCCCCCCAACAGTATCCAAAGCGGTATATCTGTTTGAGAGGGGGATGGCCACAGGGGACCCCTGCACTACCTGCCTGCACCTCCTACTCTGCCTGGTGGTCACCCATTCCCTTCCTGCCTGTACACCCTTCACCTGCGGTGTGACCAACTCACTAAACGTGCTATCCACGAGGTTCTCAGCATCGCGAATGCTCCAATATGCATCCAGCCGCAGCTCCAGCACCGCAATGCCTTCTGGAAGTCTGTATAAATAACATCCATAGACATTCCCCTGTCCACTACTTTAGTCACCTCTTCAAAAAATTCAATCAGGTTTGTCAGGCATGACCTGCCTTTCACAAATCAATGCTGGCTCTCTCTGATCAACTGAAAATTTTCAAGGTGTTCAGTCATCCTATCCTTAATTATAGACTCCAGCAATTTCCCAACAACAGATGTTAGGCTAACTGGTCTATAATTCCCTGGTTTTCTTCTGTCGCCATTCTTAAAAAGCGGAGTGACATGCACAATTTTCCAATCTGCCACATGAATCCCAGCACTTGGCAGCAGTCACCGAATCAGAGATAAAACTGTGCTTAAAAATGATGATGGAGAATGTGCCTTTCAGGAACCACATCTCAGTCTAAATGGGACAGTTCTGGCATTCAAGTGAATTTAGACAAATCTTGCTGTAATCAATGTCAGTGCCTAGTCTTCCTCTCACTCCGATGCAAATTTATATCTTCCCAGAGCCAGCAACATTCACAACTAATTAGTAGTCAGGCAGTAACCTATCACAGTTCTTCTAATCTGTTTCACATATGGACAAATGAATGTCTGAAACCGATGGCTGTTTAAAGAAAGGACTCGACCACTCACTGGATCTTCCCTCTTCCTCTCCTTTTCACTCCAAAATAAAGGGGGAAGAGTTTTGCAGCTGTAAATTCAGCAGCTCAACTTCCTCTTCTCCCATATCATTAGGAGTTGGAGCCCTGGTTGGAATATTAACATTCCTGCTCCAGTCTTGTGTCTGGTCTCCAGGATTCAGAAGTCACTTACAAAGCTCGAGGATGAAACTCATTCCCGACAAGCGTTGATGGAGAGTTATAATCAGAGGACGGGAGAAACATTTGATTTATGGTCTGTGGAAAGCCTTTATGAGGCTGCACGCGATGAAACACAAGTAATTCTGTTAACATAACGGAAAGCTGCAGTGGCTGTGGAGTGGTCAGAGAGCTGATCACAGAGCAGTAGCGCTCTGTCTCTCTCTGCTTGGAGATCATACACTGGGATTGCCTGCCTTGTTCTAGCAGCAATGATATTCTGGTGGTTCCACTGATTGTCACGTTCCTGATAACACTGCACAACCAGATTGGTCCGCAAATACTCACAGTCAGACACACACGTTCATAAATATACACACTCACAGACACACACTCACACTCTCAGACACAGACTCACAGACAGACACACACTCACACTCTCAGACACAGACACTCACTGAGACAGACACACACTCACTCACAGACAGACACTCACAGACAGACACTCATTATCACAGACACACACTTAGACAGACACACTCACAGACAGACACTCACTCACAGGCACACACTCACTCACAGGCACACACTCACTCACAGACAGATACTCATTATCACAGACACACACTTAGATAGACACACTCACAGACAGACACTCACTCACAGACAGACACTCACTCACAGACAGACACTCACTCACAGGCACACAGACAGACACTCACACATTCTCACAGACACACACTCAGACAGATACACACAGACAGACACTCTCAGACAGACACTCTCAGACAGACACTCTCAGACAGACACTCAGACAGACACTCAGACAGACACACACTCAGACAGACACACTCACAGACAGACACTCACTCACAGGCACACACTCACTCACAGACAGACACTCACAGACAGACACACATTCTCACAGACACACACTCAGACAGACACTCTCAGACACACACTCAGACAGACACTCACACATTCTCACAGACACACACTCAGACAGATACACTCAGACAGACACTCTCAGACAGACACTCTCAGACACACACTCAGACAGACACTCTCAGACAGACACTCACACATTCTCACAGACACACACTCAGACAGATACACACAGACAGACACTCTCAGACAGACTCTCAGACAGACACACACATACTCACAGACACACACTCAGACAGACACACTCACAGACAGACACTCACTTACAGACAGACACTCACAGACAGACACACATTCTCACAGACACACACTCAGACAGACACTCTCAGACACACACTCACACATTCTCACAGACACACACTGACAGACACACACACAGCCACATGCGCACACTGACAGATAGGCCTAGATATTGGTTCTGGGTGCAGATCTGGGCACAGGGAACAGTCACTGCCCTGAAACAGTTAGACCCAAGGCACACCCGATATTGGGCCTCAGGGCTCAGTTTCATGAAGCCGGCCTCCCCAGGTAACTCACTGGTGAAGAGGATTTAAATTTCAGGCCACTGTGTCGCCGGGAGAGGGGGAGAAGCGATCGGGAGGGGCCATTAACGGCCTTTGGCACTGCAGTAGGTCGAGGGGCAGCGCTCCTGCGCTTCCCGGCTCCACATTCAGCTCAGTGTTTGGTGGCCTCCAGCTGTCCCTTTAAGGATCATTGCTTCGGCCGCATGGAGACCAGGTTTTCCTGAGCACAGATGTCCAGCACCGGCTGCATTTAGGGCAGCCCAAATTTGCAAAACGGCTTCATTGGGCCCTGTATTTGCATATTAGTGAGAATGTGGTTTACTGGAGATGGATATGGAACAATTGGAAATAATTATGGGAAGGAATTGATTCTGAAAATAAATTAGCTGAAGAACAGAAGATGGCTCAGTCGCTGGGCTCTGATGGCAGCATTCAGGGCTGGTGACAGAGTCAGAGAGCAGAGGATCTGGCCAAAAATTGTCAATCCTGCTGAAATATGAAAATTACACAGGGAGAGAAGGAATGTCCAGGTAATCGGAAACCAGTGAGCTTAATATCAGTTGTGGGCAAGCTCTTTGAATCCATAATTTGAGATAAAATTAGTGCACATTTAGAATCAAGGACAGCCAGTATGGATTTGTTAAAGGTAAGTCACGTTTAACAATTATAAAAGTGTTTTGAAGTGGATCGATAATGGGAATACAGTACATGCTGGGTCAGCACAATCTGGGCGGGATCGACCAAACCAGCGCAAAGGAGCGGGAAGTTTTAAACGTGAGTTACACCTGAAACCATTTACGTTCGTGTGTTCCGCGATCTTTTACTCTGGCTCAAGATTCGATTCGCCCAAATCAGGCCCCGCCCACAAAACCGGCCACGCCCCCAAGTCGACATTGCAAGATTCCACCGAGCGCGCTGGTTCGGGAAGGCCCTTCAAATTGCCTTCATTTTCTCGGGTGCACAGGCACTAGTCGGCACGTTTTAAAAGCTTTTCCATATCAAAAATATTAAATTTACTAAGAAACCGATTAGTGTACACCAATGAAACTATTAAATGGTTCAGTATACTTTTTCTAAGTCAGTTTCAGTGATTTTAAAATCAGGTTTCTCACAGGTGGAGGACAGGACACGCTGATTAAAAATGCTTATTTTTGGTGATAAACCCATTTTCAGCTGTTTTAATAAAACTGCGCCAGGTTCCCACTCTTAAATATATCGAGGAACACTTCTTAATGGAAAGAAAGAAAAAGAACCGATTACGTTCTCTTACGCTGCCTGATTGTGTTGGTTCATTGAAGATTTTAAGTTTGTGATTATGCAAATGAATTTTAGCAGAAACTTGAATCCTAACCTAACCAGCACAATTTCACGCGTGGTATATATGGATTTTCAGAAGGTGTTCAATAAAGTATCTCAAAAGGCTTATTAGAGAAATGTAGGCTCGTGGTATAAGAGGAAATGTAGCAGCATAGATAGAAAGTTGGGTGACAGACAGGAGTCAAAGGGTTAGGGCAAATGGGTGTTCCTCAGATTGGAGAAGGGTTGAGGTCTCCCTGGGGTCAGTACTGGGGCCACTTCTGGACTGTAGGATCGCTGAGGGAGAAAGAGACATATAAAGATCAGAAATGAGGGAAACAACACTGGTCTTACTCAGAAGCCAATGTATTACTTTCTCTTTCTGCATCATCAAAGTTACATCGTCACTTGCCCCCTGCTAGTTGGTAAACTGAATTTCCCGCTCCCTGTGCTAGCTCCACGTGCCCACTAACACCAACATGCTGACAACTTTGTTGCAGCTGGACCTTTCGTTTGGCCCTGGGTGAATCATTGGCTTTTACAGGTTTGATCGTGCGGATTAAAGCCCATTAATAAAAGTCAGATCTAACTGAAAGAGGACGAGGGACAAGGCACTACAACTAAAAGCTCTGGTAACTCATAGAGATGATTACCACTGACGCTCTTCCTGTAAATCACTTAAATGGAGCACTTAGAATGTGCTCCTGTTATTGGCGCTTAGTTCTAAAGTCTCCCTTAATGTCTATCTTCTTGAATAAAGTGTTTGGAGAAGAGATTGCATCATGAGGATATTGTGCCAAAGTGAGCATTGGCTGTGTTTCGATAGGATTTGTATCATCATGTATTTGTACACAATGGTTTCCTTCTCCCCTAACTCGCACAAATTCCCCATCACCCCCGTGCTCGCTGACCTACATTGGCTCCTGCTCCTCCAACAACTCAAATTTAAAATTCTCATCCTTGTGTTTAAATCCCTCCATGACCATGCCCCTCCCTCACCTCTGTAACCTCCTTCAGCCCGACAACCCTCTGAGATCTCTGCGTTCCTCCAATTCTGGTCTCTTGAGCATCCCTGATTTTCTTCGCCTCATCATTGGCGGCCGTACCTTCAGCTACCTGGGCCCTAAGCTCTGGAATTCCCTCCCTAAACCTCTCCACCTCTCTCTCCTCCTTTAAGATTCTCCTTATGTTGCTCGATGTCAATTTTTACCTGATTTACACTCCTGTGCAGTGCCTTGGGACGTTTGACTACATTAAAGGTGCTATATAAATGCAAGTTGTTGTTGTTATACATCAGCAGGAAGATCAGATCTTTGACTTGCCGAAGAGCAATCCAGCCCGATGCCCTCTTCCAATTATCAGGACCCAAAAGTTCAATTCCAGTCTGGATGGTTTATCTTCTCTGTGCCATTCAGATGCTTTGTAATGTGAGGCCGTGTTTATTCATCATGCTGGTAGACAGTGCTGCCAGAATATCTGCACTACACAACGTAAAGGCTCATTATCCTGACACATTGTCCAATCTGAAGAGCTCACATTCTTTCTCTGGAATGGTAACTATCTGCTCCTGACAAGTGTCCAATAAATTTTAATATGGTTACAATAAAAAATGTGATAGCGTTCTAATTGTTGCTGCCAGTCAGAGAATGATTAGCTCTTCAGATTGTCACCGAATCTACAGGAGTAAGTCAACCCAGTATTGTGAATAAAACAAAGTCAAAATTGATTTCAATATTCCAAACACAAGGGGTCCAAAATTGGACCTGGTTTCGCCCATTTCTCAGGCACGAATTAAGGCCAAAAAGGTTCAAGTTCATGGGGCTATATCCAGTGCCCCAAGGGCACCTGAAATACGCCGACACTGTATTGGTTTGGGCGATATTCAGGCACCCCTGGTGGCCACCTTATGCTAATGAGGGCCCTAACGCCTCTTTATGGAGCCCGCTCTGAAATTGGTCAAAGCCCAGGCAAGGCGTGTGGTGCACAAGTTCCGACTAGTTATTCCAGCTCTACAGCAGCCTAACCCGCGGTCCTTAAAGGGATCGCTGACGACAAGGTGTGTAAACTTTTTTCCACTTACCTTAACGTGGAGCTCGGAGGATCAAGAATTCTCCTCCTGGCTCCACAGCAATACTGCAAGCCTCCCGCTTGCCCCCTCCCGACTCTCCCGCTTCCTCACCCTCTCGCTCCCCTACCCTCCCACTCCCCCTCCTCCGCCCCCCGGATCTACCTGAGGGGCACTGTCAGTGTCCGCAGCTCGCTGCAATTATTCAGATGAGACCCAAGGCCACTGTCGAAGGAGCCGAGGCCCCCCCAGCTCCTGGTGGGTGCTCCAAATGCCCGATCATTTCCCACCCGACAACAAACCAAAACAAACCTCTGCCCAGTGATTTACAAATGATGTGTGTAAGTGGAGCAAATGTCAGAGTCCAGGGAATGACTGAAAATAAACCGTTTGACTTCAGCCCCCATAACTATCGCGCGTCAACCACAGTAAGACAGTCCGACCACACTGAGAAACAAAACGTTCAATATTAACTGTGATAAGAGACAATGAGACTAAAATCAGAGATACGGCAATCCTTACTTTAACTTTCCTGACACAGCATTGTATCAGACTATACTGAGATATGGCAATCAGTCCGATTCATACTGAGAGATGCATGAATCAAACTGCTTGCACAAATGCAGCAATCTGACTGTACTGAAAGACCTGGTAATCAATATAATTTTCCAGAGAGAGTGAATCTATCCAACTATCTAGAAACACAATGTACTGAATAAAACAATCTGACTGCACTATTGCAGTCAATCTGACTGTACCAAGAGACACCTGCCTGATTGAACTGAGAAACAGGAATCTATCTGATTGTAGAGAGATCCAACCCATCCAATTACCGCCCCATCAGTCTACTCTCAATCATCAGCAAAGTGATGGAAGGTGTCATTGACAGTGCTATCAAGCGGCACTTACTCATCAATAACCTGCTCACTGATGCCCAGTTTGGGTTCTGCCAAGATCACTCGGCTCCCGACCTCATTACAGCCTTGGTCCAAACATGGACAAAGGAGCTGAATTCCAGAGGTGAGGTGAGAGTGACTGCCCTCGACATCAAGGCAACATTTGACCGAGTGTGGCATCAGGGAGCCCTAGTAAAACTGAAGTCAATGGGAATCGGGGGGAAAACGCTCCACTGGCTGGAGTCATACCTAGCACAAAGGAAAATGGTTGTGGTGGTTGGAGGCCAATCATCACAGCCCCAGGACATCGCTGCAGGAGTTCCTCAAGGCAGTGTCCTAGGCCCAACCATCTTCAGCTGCTTCATCAATTACCTTCCCTCCATCATAAGGTCAGATGGGGGGATGTTCGCTGATGATTGCACAGTGTTCAGTTCCATTCGCAAATCTTCAGATTATGAAGCAGTCCATGCCCGCATGCAGCAAGGCCTGAACAACATTAAGGCTTGGGCTGATAAGTGGCAGGTAACATTCGCGGCACACAAATGCCGGGCTTGGGGGTTCAGGTACATAGATCATTAAAATGCCATGAACAGGTACAGAAAATAATCAAAAAGGCTAATGGAATGCTGGCCTTTATATCTAGAGGACTAGAATACAAGGGGGTAGAAGTTATGCTGCAGCTGTACAAAACCCTGGTTAGACCACACCTGGAGCACTGTGAGCAATTCTGGGCACCACACCTTAGGAAGGATATATTGGTCTTGGAGGGAGGGCAGCGTAGATTTACCAGAATAATACCAGGACTCCAAGGGTTAAATTACGAGGAGAGATTACACAAACTAGGGTTGTAGTCCCTAGAATTTAGAAAGTTAATGGGTGATCTGATTGAAGTTTTCAGGATATTAAGGGGAACAGATAGGGTAGATAGAGAGAAACTATTTCTGCTGGTTGGGGATTCTAGGACTAGGGCGCATAGTCTAAAAATTAGAGCCAGACCTTTCAGGAGTGAAATTAGGAAACAGTTCTACACACAAAGGGTGGTAGAAGTTTGGAACTCTCTTCTGCAGATGGCAATTGATGCTAGATCAATTGTTAATTTTAAATCTGAGATTGATAGATTTTTGTTAACCAAAGGTATTAAGAGATATGGGCTCAAGGCGGGTATATGGAGTTAGGTCACAGATCAGCCATGATCTCATTGAATGGTGGAACAGGCTCGAGGGGCTCAATGGCCTACTCCTGTCCTATGTTCCTAGGCAATGACCATCTCCAACAAGAGAGAGTCTAACCAGCTCCCCTTCACATTCAATTCCATCATCGAAACCCCCAACATCAGTATCCTGGGGGTTGCCATTGACCAGAAACTCAACTGGACCAGCCACATAAATACTGTGGCTACAAGAGCAGGTCAAAGGCTGGGTATTCTGCGGTGAGTGACTCACCTCCTGACTCCCCAAAGCCTTTCCACCATCTACAAGGCACAAGTCAGGAGTGTGATGGAATACTCTCCACTTTCCTGGATGAGTGCAGCTCCAATGACACTCAAAAAGCTTGACACCATCCATGACAAAGCCATCCACTTGATTGGCACCCCATCCACCACCTTAAACATTCACTCCCTCCACCACCGGTGCACCAAGGCTGCAGTGTGTACCATCTACAAGATGCACTGCAGCAACTTGCCAAGGCTCCTTCGGCAGCACCTCCCAAACCCGTGACCTCCACTACCTAGAAGGACAAGGGCAGCAGGCGCATGGGAACACCACCACCTCCAAGTTCCCCTCCAAGTCACACACCATCCTGACCTGGAAATATATCGCTGTTCCTTCATCGTCGCTGGGTCAAAGTCCTGGAACTCCCTCTCTAACAACACTGTGGGAGCACCTTCACCACATGGACTGCAGCGGTTCAAGAAGGTGGCTCAGCACCACCTTCTCAAGGGCAATTAGGGATGGGCAATAAATGCTGGCCTTTCTAGTGATGCCCATATACCAAGTATTAATCATTCTGACTGTACTGTGATGCCCCATCTCCAACCTCCCTTTCCTCTCCAAAGTCCTTAAACGTGTTGTTGCTTCCCAAATCTGCACCATCTTTCCCACAACTCCATGTTTGAACCTCTCCAGTCAGATTTCCACCCCAGCCACAGTACTTAAAGGGCCCTAATCAATATCACAAGTGACATCCTATGTGACTGTGTCCCTGGTAAACTATCCCTCCTTGTCCTTTTCGATCTGTCTGCAACCTTTGACACGGTTGACCACACCATCCTCCTCCAACGCCTCTCCTCCGTTGTCCAGCTTTGTGGGACTGCCCTCACCTGGTTCCATTCCTATCTATCCAATCATAGCCAGAGAATCTCCTGCAATGACTTCTCTTCCTGCTCCCACACCATTACCTCTGGAGTCCCCCAAGGATCTATACTTGGCCCCCTCCTATTCTCATTTTCATGCTGCCCCTTGGCAACATCATCAGCAACCACCACATTAGGCTCCATATGTGCGCTGATGACACCCAGATTTATAATAGCTTTCATCATTTTCATGTATTAAAATTAAAGACATAAAAAATATAACACATAAGGAAGTCGTACGTTCTCTGTGAAATATTTCGCTAACAGACAGAAGCAGTCCAGGAGTTGACACTTTTTGAAAACCATTAACTCCAAAGCAAAGGCCTGACCTCCAGAAAGATGGTCTTACTCATGGGCTGGCTGTTTAGTTTACTGTTAGAAAGCTTAGAATTGCACAATTGACAATTTTATGAATCATTAAGACAGAGAGACTTCGAGCACATGATTAAGAGGAGGAATAGAACATTTAAAATCAGGAACTCAAACAATTCTGACTGACTTGGAGCTTAGGTACATTTGCCTTCTTCAATCCCCCACCCCCGCCCCTCGCTCTATCTTTGAGTTGTGTTGATCACTGACCTCATTGATGAATGTCTGAGCTCCTCGTGGGCTCATCAGAAGGATGGCCCGACGCAGGGTGTCCCGGTAACGGTTCAGCTCCTCCGTTTTCATTGTGCTGAAGAGGCTGGCGAAGATCCGACTGATGTTCTGGTCAATTCTCTGCAGAGACACATCTAACCCCTGCCGAGAGGCGTGGCCCAGGAACCCCTGCAAGCCTCGAATATCTGGCAACACAATCACAAGAGAATTTGTTGAGGTTGCACAATGAAAAACCTGCTTCGCAGGTGTCACAAATAAAAATAAATGGACTGTGTCTGGGCCAGCATTGTCTCTGGTATCTCGACATGTGATCCTGACCATGGCCCTTGGCTTTGTGACTTGGGAGCTGCCCAATCAGCCTTATTCAGGAGAAGTTTATATTTCAACCTCTCCATTTACTCCAACATTTACACAGCTGTCAGCTAGCAATGCTTCCCCTTCAGGTATCCTTGATAAGATGCATCTCCTGAGCAGACAGCTCGGCAAACCACCTGCACCGCTGCGTTTGTTCATTCTCCCCTTGAAGTGGGAACGGGAGATAGTTTGGGTTCACGCTCTCACTGGAGATAGAGCAACACCATGGGGAAAGAAAGAGGCGGAGAGAGAGATAGAGGGAGAGAGAGAGAGAGATTCAGGCAGAGACAGAGATAGGGTGAGACAGAACGAGAGAGACGGATAGGGTGAGAGAGTAAGATAGAGAGACCGAGAGAGACAGAAAGAGAGAGAGAGACAAAGAGAGACAGGGAGATGTATCTAGAAAGTTCAACGTGGATCTCTTCATGGAATCCAGTTGAAATGTTAACGTTGAACAGTTACTGGAAGAGGCTGGAGCTGATGCTGTTTATTAAGATGTCTGTGGTCCTTTAGCCAGCTGCAGGATACCTATTCTCCCCTATTGTCATTGTACTTTTCCTTTTATATGTTTTGCCCATGCTCTTTCACCGCTGCCTCCTGCTGATTGCAAAATATCACCCCAGTCGGCAGCCGGTGTTAAAGGGACCAGCATGTTTCAAAGAGAGCCGACTGCACAATGCTTGATTTTAACTGTTTCCTTAAGGGTCGTGGGATCATTGTTGGACTGAACCCCTCCCATCGCTGCACACGTAGCTCCCCTGTGACTGGCAAGGCGTGAATGCCTGGAACATTCATTACTAATTTATAAAGGACAGTCGAGCAAGCTTTAAATTGGGCTCCCTCTTTAATCGACATATATATTTATACTGAGCTCGTCAATTAGAGAAAGCGGCCGCTCGAGGAAGGATGAAGCCCAAACTCCATAAAACACAAACAAGAAGCGATCAAGGCTCGAGGACCCCAGGAATAAACACTGGCGACAAGGCCGGCTAGGTTCAAACCATCTTTACTCTGAGTGTAGAACAGGATCAGGCGCATCCCGGAATATTCTCTTTCCAGCAACATGCAGAGTTTGGTATCATTTGCTGAGGTTTGCCTGAAGTTTGTCCCTTTGGCTCTTGCTCTCCTGAAATCAGAGGGTTTTGTGCAGTTGTGTCACTTGACAACATTCCGCCATTAATGTTTGAACATTTAGCGCCTTCATTAATGTAACAGTCTGAGGAGTTTCGGCTCAACACAGTGTGCGCTATTACTATTTTTACATTCATTTGAAATGGGTTAAGGCCCAACAACACAGGCAGGAGTGTAATGAAAGTGCATTCTGTGTGAACTTTGCTAATGGCAAGGTTCCCTGTGAGTGCCAGTCCTTCCCATGAGCCTCATGCTGCATTAGTATTATTCAATCCTGTGTTTTAAAGGCTCCAGCGTTCCTGAATAGACCAGAAGGAGATTCATTCATTCATTCAGGACTCTGAGTCACACCACCCACTGGGTTACACAAAGTTTATTCCACAGCGGTTGAGTTTGAGATGTTCCAAGTGTTCAGACTCGATAACGTGGCCTTTCGCACAGTAATCAGCTCATTACACCAAAGTTTCTTTCTTACTACAGTTTCATTGTGTAAACCACTTGGCTCAGCATTACCTAATATGTGGGAATTGTCTACTTTCTACTTGCAGCAATGTGTGGGGTGTAAAGGCTGCTCACAGTAAAGATGGCTTAAATATTTCGATATTTTATTAAGAATGCTGGAATAGTTCAGTTCGACTGATCCTCGGCTCGAGTCGTTATCTGCCTTGGCTTTTAAATAAAACAGAAAATAAAGGAAATACGCAGCAAGTCAGTCAGCACCCAGGGAAAGAGCAGATTCGAGAGTCAGTGTTGTGCCATCTCCCGATCTGATCAAATGCGGACCCGCCATCTCCCTCACCAGCCAATGTTACTGCAGGATCTTCCAGCGCTTCCTACTTCATTATTGATTTTTTTACTTTGTTTCTAAATATTGTGTTTCAGGGGAAACACTGAATTGCACCGACCCTTTTCTTAAAACTGTCAAATGTGTTTCTTTTAAGTCTGAGATGCTGTAGAGGGAGCGCGACCCGCGATCTCTTGTTGATGCTGTGGTTGGTGGCCGATGTTTGACTCGTCGATGTGAGAGATGCCACTGCCGAGGAGCAGAACTGTTCCTATGTTTGAGGGCATCAAATGCTCCCATGTCAGCTCTAACTTTTCTAAATTGGAGTTTATCGCGCAGTTCGACACATCCATTGCATAGTCAGCGGGCTGATCAACCCTGGAGGTGTTCAGAGCTGATGTGAGTTGGGCAGACCTGACTCCAGGACTCGGTGTAACATCCAACACACACAACACACAGCAGAGGTCCCTTGTCCTGAGCCTGTTACTTTGCTCGGAATCTAACCTGTGCTGTTATTGACCTCAGAGGGCAGAAGATGCTGCAGACAAAAGCTGAAGGAAAAACTATCCAACGCTCACCGTGGCCACCAGAAAATTTACCCAAACACATCTGAAGGAGAGATCTGTTGCACAGCCTGCAAGCTAACCCTGGACCACTTCACATCAGATCCCCTTTGATAGACGTCGGCCTTGAAGAGTTTGACATTTCCAACAAACTGCAGCTTTTCGACAGCTTTCAGATCTACTGGGAGACACAAGGCCACCCTTTAATCAGCTGCATTCGGAGAGCACACTTGCAATTGTCAGATTCTCCACAGGCTCTAACAACTCCAGTTTGAATCACACAATTTAATGCGAAATGGCCCTGAATCTCACTCCCATTGTTACATTTAATTTGGCTTCCCCATTCTCATTCTCTCTCCCCTCTCAGTGTGAGCCGATCCCCGGTGGAAAGCCCGGTCGAGTGCTCGAAATGCCGCGGACCCGACGGGAATGCTTTGCGCCACTTACATTGGCAGCTGTGCAGAAACACAACTCATGCAAAGATTCAGCCGCTGTGAGTATTGCACCAGTGGGAGACGTGCGTGGAAAGTAATGATGCAGTCATCTCACCCCAGCGTGATTTTATTTTTGTTTAACTTATCATTTTAAATTTTATGCAAAAACTATATAATTACCCATGAAGGGAATGAATGAAAAGAAGAATTGAATGATATGAAAACTGTGCAGTAAGGAGGGACACTGCTAGAAGTAAGAAACCTGGAGAGAGATTCGGACGGGCTGTGGAAACTCAGTATAAAAATGAGTAATATATAAATATGAAATGAAACCGGCGTTCTAATATAGGAACAATGGCGGACAGGAAAATACCCTCTGGTTCACCCAGCCTCTCCTGGGCTTAACCTAATTTGCCATAACTGGGGAGGGGGGAACGACACAGTGTCTGTCCCCAAGGCATTCAATGAGTTGGGTAAGGTCCATGATAGAACAGATTCAAGAGGTGTTTCAGTGAATGACTGGCCTTTTCCCGATCCAAGCTTTCCTGCACCACTTTACACGTCAGAAGTACTAAACAAAGTTAGGACACCAGCTAGACCAATAGGAGAGTTTGCTGTTGGAAACACCAGCCAATTACAAATCCTTAACAATGGGAAAAGGCATCCAAACCTTTCATATATTGGGTGAAATGAAGAGAAGTGGGCGGTTAAGGTCCCCCCCAGACCTTCTTCGGTATGAGTTATGTCCATCCTCCCCCCATTCCAAATCCCACAACTACCCCTGATGTCTGCCTAACTCTTTAGACATGGTTATGCCATTAAAATTATACAACAAATAACAAAATACAGGCAGCATCATGATACTGTCCATAAGAGGCCCAGCTGCCTACGCTATGGGGACTCGGGACATCCAGATTCATGGCCACAAACCCCCCTCCCCCGACCCCACCCTTCCTGAGTTCCAAGTCACAGCCACGTACAGTGAGGAGATTTTGCACTGAAGACAGGTGCGTCCCATGTGAACAGAAAGGAGAGGGGTAGATCCACTTGTGGCACAGACACGCACCAGCCAGCAGGCAGTTCCAGAGTGCCACTGGCAGCAAGGATCACCCTTTCACGCTTCAACCAATGATGAGCAACATGGCAGGTCCAAGATAGGGAACAGATACCTGAAAAAGGGGGAGCCCTTCCCCAGTTGGTTAAAGCAGTGAGTGGCAGACCGATCAGCTCCAGGTCTGACTCCCAGACCGGGCGGAGTTAGCTGATGTCTGTCAGGGTGATGGTGCACTCGAATTGCCTCAGGAGTCTAGGATTGGAAATGCAACATTGCCCAGGACAGCCAACATGGATTTGTAAAAGGCAGAGCGTGTTTGACTAATCTAATTGGTATGGTATAGAATATGGTATTGAGATAGAGGATCAGCCATGATCATATTGAATGGCGGAGCAGGCTCGAAGGGCCGAATGGCCTACTCCTGCTCCTATTTTTCTATGTTTCTATGTTCTATGTTTCTAATTGAATTTTTTGATGAAGTAACAGAGAGGATTGATGAAGGGAATGCAATGGATGTTGTCTACATATATTTTCGGAAGGCGTTTCACAAAATACCACATAGAAGGCTGGTTAACAAAATTGAGGCTCATGGAATAGGTGGGTCAGTGGCAGCTTGGATAAGGAATTGGCTTAAGGACAGAAAACAGCGAGTTGTGGTAAATGGCTGTTTTTTAGACTGGAGGATGGTCGACAGTGGTGTTCCCCAAGGGTCAGTGCTGGGGCCACTGCTTTTTTTGATATATATAAATGACCTGGATATTGGAATACAGAGTACAATTTCTAAATTTGCCGATGACACCAAACTTGGGGGTGTGGCAAACAGTGATGATGATACCAATCGACTGCAACAGGACATAGAAAGGCTAGCAGAATGGGCAGACAAGTGGCAGATGGAATTTAATATAGAGAAGCGTGAGGTGATGCATTTTGGCAGAAGGAACAGGGAGAGGCAATATACATTTAATGGCACAGTTTTAAAGAGTGTGCAGGGACAGAGGGACCTGGGAGTTAATGTGCATAGGTCCCTGAAGGTGGCAGGACATATTGAGAGAGTGGTTAACAAAGCATATGGGATCTTGGGCTTCATAAATAGAGGTACTGAGTACTAAGGTAGAGAAGTTATGCTGAACCTTTATAAAGTGCTGGTTAGGCCACAACTGGAATATTGCATCCAGTTCTGGTCACCACACTTTAGGAAGGATGTGAAGGCCCTTGAGAGGGTGCAGAGGAGATTTACCAGAATGGTTCTGGGGATGGGGGATCTTAGCTACAAGAACAGGTTGGAGAAGCTGGATTTGTTTTCATTAGAGCAAGGAGGTTGAGGGGTGATTTGATAGAGGTGTATAAGATTATGATGGGTTTGGATAGGCTAGACGGGAAAGGCTGTTCTCACTAGTTGATGGTACAAGGACTAGGGGACACAGATTTAAGGTTTTGGGCAGAAGATACAGAGGGGATGTGAGGGAAAACATTTTTACACAGCGAGTGGTGATGACCTGGAATTCGCTGCCGACAGAAGTGGTGGAAGAGGAGACACTCAATGTTTTCAAGGGGAGACTGGATAGGCACTTGAGGGAAATAAACTTGCAGGGCTACGGGGATAGAGCGGGGGAATGGGACTGACTGGATTGCTCTACAGAGAGCTGGTACGGACTCAATGAGCTGAATGGTCTCCTTCTGTGCCGTTATGACGCTATGGGCTGGATTTTGTCTTGGGGTCGGGTTGGGGTCATGTTACCCGCATTTTGTGTTGCCCCCCTGACTCAGATTAATGTGGATAAATGATGCAATTTTCACTTAATTGGGCAATTGAGTTCCAGCATGTGGGAACCCATGAACCAATTAGTGGTTTCAGTCTGAAAGTCGCCTCTGATGATGTCATCATTGCAGTTCAGGGACTGCCTGGTCTCAGAGATTGCCTGGCGTTTGCTGTGAGAGGACCTGGATGCAAAATGAGCATCATCTCAGAGAGAGAGAGAGAGAGAGAGAATTTTTTTTGCAACCAAGTCCTCCCAGGCAGTCTCTGAAGACATTCAATGCAGCAGCATCAGAGGCGACTTTCAGACCTAATACTACTACTACCTTCATCACAATACTACTACTACCTTCATCACATCTCCGTTATAATAGTGGACCTGCAGCTGATAGTCAGCTATCCACTTGTGCTCCCGCCAGGTTTCACTGGCGTGTTTCACATCAGGCGTACTTCACGTCGGAAAAGGGTTAAACTAGCTAAAACTTTTCAAAATGGCATTACAGAGCCAATTTAGGGCTTGTTAAGGGCTTTAATGGCCTCTCCCGCCTCTTGGAGGTGGGACGGAGTCGGGAACCCCGTGACCGATTTTGTCAAAATTGCGTGGAGGCGGAATGGAGTCGGGATGGGGTCAGGACCCCCAAATCTGCAACTTTAAGCCCCCCACACGCCTCCAAACCCGACTCCACGGGTCATTGAAAATCCAGCCCTGTGACTCTATGACTATGACTCTATGATTCCCATTCTGGATCACCATCCAGTGCGGCCCCCTGCTGCAGAAGTGCACATGTGGACACAGAGGGAGGGCAGGATTGGATTCAACTGTGATGCCCTGTGGATGGAATGGCTACTGACACTCTCGGCTTAGGCACGGCACCCAGTCAAGCTACTGGGCAGTGCCCGCTGGCGTGGAATCAATACCTCTACAAGAAGAGAGGAGAGAAGGGGAGGGGAGAGGAGAGAGAAGAGGGGCAAAATTAGAAGAAAAAGAATGAGAGGTTTAACCCCCCCACCCCCACTAAAAACCCAGCAAGACCACAATGTTACTTTTAAGTTAATAGTAATTCAAATTTTGCTTCATTTTAAGTTTTTAATGTAATACTAGTTGGAAATTCTCCTCCTCCAAACTGTCCATCCTTAAACTCAACAAGTTGGAATCAGAAGCAGAACAAGCTGACTTTACGCAGTTTAGGCCATGTTTGAAGGCATTCAGTTCCCTTTTCTATCTTTTCACAGCTTCCTGTTTCCACACATTGTTCCCTACACCAAAGAAGCGTTCAGGAGGCTTGTGGAAAATTCTGCTTCTGTAACCGTCTGAGACATGAAAGTGGTTCGGGAAGGCTGGGTTGCCAATTTCCACTTTCTTCTTCGGAATCATTTTGGTTTGTGTGGTGTAACCAGGGTTACGGCACATCGCGGTGCAGTTCGGAAGAGGGCGTGATTAGTTGGGCTCCGTGTGTAACTGGGGTTAGAGTATCGTCACTCTGTAGTTTGGCAATGAGAGAGATTGAGTAGACTAGGCCTATATTCTCTCGAGTTTAGAAGAATGAGAGGTGATCTCATTGAAACATACAAAATTCTTACAGGGCTTGACAGGGTAGATGCAGGGAGGATGTTTCCCCTGGCTGGGGAGTCTAGAATCAGGGGTCACAGTCTCAGAAAAAGGGGTCGGCCATTTAGGACTGAGATGAGGAAAAGTTTCTTCACTCAGAGGGTGGTGAATCTTTAGAATTCTCTACCCCAGAGGGCTGTGGAGGCTCAGTCGTTGAGTATATTCAGGACAGAGATCGATAGAATTTTGAGTATTAATGGAATTAAGGGATATGGGGATAGTGCAGGAAAGTGGAGATGAGGTAGAAGATCAGCCATGATCTTATTGAATGGCGGAGCAGGCTCAAGGGGCCGATTGGCCGACTCCTGCTCCTATTGCTTATGTTCTTATGTTCTGTGGTGTAACTGCATGAAGTAACTGCTTACACGCAGGGCTGCAGCACAGGCTCAGGAAACATTATTCCTGTTCAGAGCCAGCAGATTTCATGTGTGTTATTTAATCGTACTCTGAGGTCAGAGAACATTAACCCAGTTTGGAATAAGAATGGGATTAGTTAGGGCTCTGTAGTTTGCGCTTACTAGTCAATGATGGGTTGGAATAGGAGCAGAACGGCACTTGCTCCTGAGAGGATAATTCATGGTCGAGGTCAGGATTATCTGCTCTGTGACAATGGTGATAATCAATATTTTAGGATGAAGAGAAATTTGGCATTCATTAACCTTATTATATGAAGTCATGTCTGAATCAGTCTCACACTGAGATAACAACCCTTCAGTTTATAAATGCAAACTGCCCTCAGAACACAAGTGCTGGAAAATAATCCGTATGTAATGCACAGCAGATTGGATAAAAGGCAAAAATCAGGCATATAACTATGTTGCACAGTTACTCTATTTCCAATGTTAAAATCTCCTCCTCCTCCCCATTCCGACTCATCCCTAACACCGGTGAAACCCTCATTCATGCCATTGTCACCTTGACTTTTCCAATGCCCTCCGAACCAGTCCCCGAGACTGACCCCTCACAAACTCCAATTCATCCTGAGCTCCTCTGACTACATCCTGTCGCACCCATTGTCCCTGTCATTCCTAATCTCTGCTGGCTCCCAACCCCCAATGCATTGATTTAGAAATCTTTGTCTACATTTAACAATCTCTTCATGATCACGATCTAATCTATCTCTGCAAGGTCCTGTAGTGCGACATCCCAGCTACTGACCTCCACCACTGGCAGCAGAACCTTCAGCCAACTCAGGAGTTCCAGAATTCTCTGCCAAAACCCCTTCATCATAATATCTTTTTTCCTACCTTCAAAACCTCCTCAAAACCTTCAACTACCCCTTTGGTCACATCCACTAACATTCTTCCAATCCCTGCTCCAAGTCCAATACACCTCCTGGATAGAACCCCTTCAAATGTTTTGTTACATTAAAGGTGTTGTACAAGTGTAGTTATCCCAATGCCAGCTCTTATGTGCAGTCTTTATATAGCAGGTTATTCAGTGTGTTTAGGTTGGGACAATAGAGAGGGGCAGTACTGAGGGAGCGCCGCACTGTCTGAGGAGCAGAACTGAGGGAGCGCTGCACTGTCTGAGGAGCAGAACTGAGGGAGCGCTGCACTGTCGGAGGGTCAGTACTGAGGGAGTGCCGCACTGTCAGAGGGGCTGTACTGAGGGAGCGATGCACTGTCTGAGGGGCAGTACTGAGGGAGCGCCGCACTGTCTGAGGAGCAGAACTGAGGGAGCGCTGCACTGTCTGAGGGGCAGAACTGAGGGGTTGTCGCACTGTCTGAGGGGCAGTACTGAGGGAGCGATGCACTGTCTGAGGGGCAGTACTGAGGGAGTGCTGCACTGTCTGAGGAGCAGTACTGAGGGAGCGCTGCACTGTCAGAGGGCCAGTACTGAGGGAGTGCTGCACTGTCTGAGGAGCAGAACTGAGGGAGCGCCGCACTGTCAGAGGGGCAGTACTGAGGCGTTGTCGCACTGTCTGAGGGGCAGTACTGAGGGAGCGATGCACTGTCAGAGGGCCAGTACTGAGGGAATGCTGCACTGTCTGAGGAGCAGAACTGAGGGAGTGCTGCACTGTAAGAGGGCTAGTACTGAGGGAGTGCTGCACTGTCTGAGGGACAGAACTGAGGGACGCTGCACGGTCTGAGGAGCAGAACTGAGGGAGCGATGCATTGTTGGAGGGGCAATACTGAGGGAGCGATGCACTGTCGGAGGGGCAGTACTGAGGGAGCGATGCACTGTCAGAGGGCCAGTACTGAGGGAGCGCTGCACGGTCTGAGGAGCAGAACTGAGGGAGCGCTAAACTGTTGGAGGGGCAGTACTGAGGGAGTGCCGCACTGTCAGAGGGGCTGTACTGAGGGAGCGATGCACTGTTGGAGGGGCAGTACCGAGGGAGTGCTGCACTGTCTGAGGAGCAGAACTGAGGGAGCGCCGCACTGTCGGAGGGGCAGTACTGAGGGAGTGTCGCGTTGTCGGAGGGGCTGTACTGAGGGAGCGTTGCGCTGTCGGAGGGGCTGTACTGAGGGAGCGCTGCACTGTCGGAGGGCCAGTACTGAGGGAGTGCTGCACTGTCGGAGGGTCAGTACTGAGGGAGCGCCGCACTATCTGAGGGGCTGTACTGAGGGAGCGCTGCACTGTCGGAGGGCCAGTACTGTGGGAGTGCAGCACTGTCTGAGGGGCAGTACTGAGGGAGTGCCGCACTGTTGGAGGGGCAGTACTGAGGGAGCGCTGCACTGTTGGAGGGGCAGTACTGAGGTAGCACTGCACTGTTGGAGGGGCAGTACTGAGGGAGCGCTGCATTGTCGGAGGGGCAGTACTGAGGGAGTGCTGCACTGTTGGAGGGGCAGTACTGAGGGAGCGCCGCACTGTCTGAGGGGCTGTACTGAGGGAGCGCTGCACTGTCGGAGGGGCAGTACTGAGGGAGTGCTGCACTGTCGGAGGGGCAGTACTGAGGGAGCGCAGCACTGTCGATGGGGCAGTACTGAGGGAGTGCCGCACTGTCTGAGGGGCAGTACTGAGGGAGTGCTGCACTGTCGGAGGGTCAGTACTGAGGGAGCGCCGCACTGTCTGAGGGGCAGTACTGAGGGAGTGCTGCACTGTCGGAGGGTCAGTACTGAGGGAGCGCTGCACTGTCTGTGGGGCAGTACTGAGAGAGTGCTGCACTGTCGGAGGGGCAGTACTGAGGGAGTGCTGCACTGTCGGAGGGTCAGTACTGAGAGAGTGCTGCACTGTCGGAGGGGCAGTACTGAGGGAGTGCTGCACTGTCTGTGGGGCAGTACTGAGAGAGTGCTGCACTGTCGGAGGGGCAGTACTGAGGGAGTGCTGCACTGTCGGAGGGTCAGTACTGAGAGAGTGCTGCACTGTCGGAGGGCCAGTACTGTGGGAGTGCAGCACTGTCTGAGGGGCAGTACTGAGGGAGTGCCGCACTGTTGGAGGGGCAGTACTGAGGGAGCGCTGCACTGTTGGAGGGGCAGTACTGAGGTAGCACTGCACTGTTGGAGGGGCAGTACTGAGGGAGCGCTGCATTGTCGGAGGGGCAGTACTGAGGGAGTGCTGCACTGTTGGAGGGGCAGTACTGAGGGAGCGCCGCACTGTCTGAGGGGCTGTACTGAGGGAGCGCTGCACTGTCGGAGGGGCAGTACTGAGGGAGTGCTGCACTGTCGGAGGGGCAGTACTGAGGGAGCGCAGCACTGTCAATGGGGCAGTACTGAGGGAGTGCCGCACTGTCTGAGGGGCAGTACTGAGGGAGTGCTGCACTGTCGGAGGGTCAGTACTGAGGGAGCGCCGCACTGTCTGAGGGGCAGTACTGAGGGAGTGCTGCACTGTCGGAGGGTCAGTACTGAGGGAGCGCTGCACTGTCTGTGGGGCAGTACTGAGAGAGTGCTGCACTGTCGGAGGGGCAGAACTGAGGGAGCGCTGCACTGTCTGAGGGGCAGAACTGAGGGGTTGTCGCACTGTCTGAGGGGCAGTACTGAGGGAGCGATGCACTGTCTGAGGGGCAGTACTGAGGGAGTGCAGCACTGTCTGAGGAGCAGTACTGAGGGAGCGCTGCACTGTCAGAGGGCCAGTACTGAGGGAGTGCTGCACTGTCTGAGGAGCAGAACTGAGGGAGCGCCGCACTGTCAGAGGGGCAGTACTGAGGCGTTGTCGCACTGTCTGAGGGGCAGTACTGAGGGAGCGATGCACTGTCAGAGGGCCAGTACTGAGGGAATGCTGCACTGTCTGAGGAGCAGAACTGAGGGAGTGCTGCACTGTAAGAGGGCTAGTACTGAGGGAGTGCTGCACTGTCTGAGGGACAGAACTGAGGGACGCTGCACGGTCTGAGGAGCAGAACTGAGGGAGCGATGCACTGTTGGAGGGGCAATACTGAGGGAGCGATGCACTGTCGGAGGGGCAGTACTGAGGGAGCGATGCACTGTCAGAGGGCCAGTACTGAGGGAGCGCTGCACGGTCTGAGGAGCAGAACTGAGGGAGCGCTAAACTGTTGGAGGGGCAGTACTGAGGGAGTGCCGCACTGTCAGAGGGGCTGTACTGAGGGAGCGCCGCACTATCTGAGGGGCTGTACTGAGGGAGCGCTGCACTGTCGGAGGGCCAGTACTGTGGGAGTGCAGCACTGTCTGAGGGGCAGTACTGAGGGAGTGCCGCACTGTTGGAGGGGCAGTACTGAGGGAGCGCTGCACTGTTGGAGGGGCAGTACTGAGGTAGCACTGCACTGTTGGAGGGGCAGTACTGAGGGAGCGCTGCATTGTCGGAGGGGCAGTACTGAGGGAGTGCTGCACTGTTGGAGGGGCAGTACTGAGGGAGCGCCGCACTGTCTGAGGGGCTGTACTGAGGGAGCGCTGCACTGTCGGAGGGGCAGTACTGAGGGAGTGCTGCACTGTCTGAGGGGCAGTACTGAGGGAGTGCTGCACTGTCGGAGGGTCAGTACTGAGGGAGCGCCGCACTGTCTGAGGGGCAGTACTGAGGGAGTGCTGCACTGTCGGAGGGTCAGTACTGAGGGAGCGCTGCACTGTCTGTGGGGCAGTACTGAGAGAGTGCTGCACTGTCGGAGGGGCAGTACTGAGGGAGTGCTGCACTGTCGGAGGGTCAGTACTGAGAGAGTGCTGCACTGTCGGAGGGGCAGTACTGAGGGAGTGCTGCACTGTCGGAGGGGCAGTACTGAGGGAGTGCTGCACTGTCGGAGGGGCAGTACTGAGGGAGTGCTGCACTGTCGGAGGGGCAGTACTGAGGCAGTGCTGCACTGTCGGAGGGGCAGTACTGAGGGAGTGCTGCACTGTCAGAGGTGCTGCCTTTCAGATGAGATGTTAAACCGAGCCCCCATAACTGTCTAAGATCCGACGGCTCGATTTGAGGAGCAGAAGAGTCCTCCTGGTGGCCTAACTGAGATTTATCACTCAGCTATCACTAAAACAGATTGGCTGGTCATTTATTGATGTTTGAGGAACCTTACTGTGTCTCTCAATTTTCAAAATCTGGAGTGTGAAGATCTGATGGAGCATGGGGGAGAGTTCTGCAGTGAGGTCTGGGTGCATTAGTGGAGCAGATTCATCTTTCAGCGATCTGTAAACTAGGTCAGAGATTGGAACAATAGCGGCTCGAGGGGAAATAAAGAGAAGAAATAATCTGGAATCAGTGAAGCAGCTTATAAAGGAAATAAAAAAATAAAAAATGAAACTCACGTAATTGCTGACGGCACTGGATACAATCTCGAATGTGATTAAAACTCTCGAATCACTGCAGGAGTCTCTCCAGGCACGAACACAAAGGCAGAGTCAGATATCCCTGTTGCCAAGTCAACTATTCTCTGCCTCGATGTTCGTCTCATCTTTCTCTCAGCTTTTTAACTCTTTGTTCCGATCAGACCCGAACTCTCTCTCTCCCTCACTGGGTGCAATTTCCCCCTCACTGGGTGCAATTTCCCCCTCACCCGCCCCTCGGGAAATGGACGGGGTTGGTTGCGGCGCTGGTTTCCCGCCCAGCCTGATTTTCCGCTCCAGTGCAGTCAGTGTAAAGCAATATTGGGCTGGATTTAAAACCGGCGTCCCCCTGATCCCGTGGGACTCCCGCCCGGAGAGTTCGCTCGGTTCAAATGACCGCTCTGTTTTATTCTCCCCTCTCTCCCATCATTGTTCTGTTTCTCCCAGGTCTGATTTCCTCTCCCGCCCTCGCCTCTCTCCTATCCCCTGATTCCCTCTGCAGTCACCTTGCTGTAGCCAACTATTGACTATTGATCAGATCAAGGCACAAAGGCAGAAATGACTGTTGAGAAAAGCAGCCGATCGATCGGTTGACTAACTTGCCGATTGTGAGGGAGGCATTAACCCGTTTAAAGGAAGGGTGACTGCCTCTACTGACGGAGGAGAGGGCGAGGGTCGCTCGCCAGTGATTCCAGCGACTGTCCTGTAACCGAGGAGGAATCTTGGCCATGAATAACTCACACAGAAATCCCTCGTCATTCCCAGTCCCTCAAACACATTTCGTTTTTGGTTGTTGAGTATTGTTCATGGATTGCTTTAAGATCGTGTGGGAGAAGCATTGCCCCATCTCATCTCCACAGGCAAGATGTGGGCGGACACACACTTTCTCCTCCTTTCCCAGTTACTCACACTCAGTCTGTTCATCTTACACCAGCCCCGGTATTAAGAAATGACAAGGACTGTTTTTAAAAATGGAGACCTGTCTCCTTCATGTTATATTTAATCTTTCTCAATGCATGTCATTTTATATTCGCTGCATGAAGCACCGAGACTGCTGATCCTTATCGTGACTCCTGCACCAATAAAACCGATAGTCATCCAAGACAAAAATAAAACTGCTCCCGCCAACCTTGCAGTTTATATCAAGCCAATAGACGTCTGCGCTCCTGCTCGGATGATGGTTAGAATAAATTACTACTACCTGCTGTCTGAGGTATCGGTTATTGAATTAACCCAGCCCAATGGTGTACAGGATCGGGGTACGGTGGAATGGCAGGCGAGTTTGCAACCACGATTGTGTATTAATGAGGTGCCCAGTTGAGACATCAGGACAGACGGTTCCTCCTGGCAAGGAATGTCAAGCTGACTTATTTGAGAGGACTCTCACCGAGACTTCAGACACCAGACCTGAATACACAACCTCGGCTGGCATTTCAGTGCCGCAATGAGGGGTGAGGCATCGCCCCAGGTTCTGTCCTTTCCATGAGACATTATTCAAGGCTCCTTCTGCCTCTTCAGGTGCATGTTAAGGATCCCATGGCACGATTTGAAACTTAGCAGCGACTTAACATCACAGAAAGTTCAAGCCCAGAAACAGGCCGTTCGGCCCATCCAGTCCGTGCTAGTGTTTTTCTTCACTCCCCCAACCCTTTCATCTTCCTTTTAGACAACCAACTATCTCATTTCCTTTTAAAAGAATTTATTAACATTGATTTAGCAATGGTTTGTGGGAGAATTTCACATTCCAATCAACCTCAATTATTTTGTAACCTCCCCTTTAATTCATTTCGTGATTATCTTGAATTTGTGCCCACTTATCAGTACCACAGTGGCCAGTGGAAACAATCGATCGCTATTTAGCTGATCATAACCGTTTCTAATCTTGAAGACTTGTTCTCAGATCACCTTTCAAACTTCTCATTCCCAGGGAACAAAACCCGAATCTCTCAACTCTCTCATCATAACCCAAACCGCACTCCCTGGTGACACCCCCGAGAATCTACGCTGCACCTTTCCCAATGCTCTTACACGCTTCCTATAACGGGTGGGCCCAAAACTGTATCCAGTCCTCCAATTGTAGCCTAGGATCTTGTAAAAGTTCAACATTGACTTTTGTATTCTGTGGGGGAGAAATTGGGTACCTTTGCGCCTCCCGTTAGTGCCTCGGGGGGGGGGGGGGGCTACCGGCTTAGCGACCGGGCGCGACGATAGTATCGACACCCGCGAAATTGAAGTGGAGATTTTGGGGGGCGGTAACCACGAGCGCCAAGCTTTCCTGCACCCGGAGATCGTGATGTCATCCGTGTGCGCAGTGCCCCAACTCAGAAATTCACTCTCGCCCCCTGCCTGAGCGCCTGCCATTAGCAACGACAGGTAGAGGAGGCGGAACGCAGTTGGATGAGCGCTTGAGGAGTGCTATATAGAGGCGTCAACAACAGGTTTATTTTTAGTCGGCAAAGAATGCTGCCTTGTCAGTTTGACCTAGGCAAACAGGCGTTTTGAGCGATTTCAGCATTTTTCAGTTGAAGGAGTCTTCTGCCTCAGAAAAATTATTCACTTTAATTTAAGTGAGATTTGAAAGTGCAACATTTCCATACTTCAATGGGGGCTGTACTGGCACTGGACCTCGCCCTCCAGCGTCAACGTCGGAGGCAGCGAGAAAGATTGCAAAATGTGGCCAGAGGGAGGAGGGCAACAGGGCTGTCAACAGGAGGCCTTAGCCTCCCAGGGTATTCTGGCAGCATTTCTCCTACAGAAATTTCACTGAGGAGCAGTGTCTTAGAAGGCTCCGCTTCAGCAAGGAGGTGGTCACAGAGCTCTGCCTCCTCCTGCAGCCACACCTCGAGCCTCAGATCAGGACCACCACTGCTTTCTCAGTGTCAGTCAAGGTCACCGTTGCCCTCAATTTCTACGCCAGCAGATCCTTCCAGTGTGCAGCAGGAGGCATATCTAACATCTCGCAGTTTGCCGTCCATTGCTGCATCCGTGAGGTCACAGAGGCTCTCTACAGAAGGAGAAGGGACTACATTTCCTTCCCCATGACCAGAGAGAAGCAGTGCGAATGTGCATGTGGCTTTGCCAGGATAGCGGGCTTCCCCATGGTGCAGGGCGCCATTGTCTGCACCCATGTTGGGCACCCCATAACAATCCTGAGGTATTCCGTAACCGCAAAGGCTACCACTCACTTAATGTGCAGTTGGTGTGCGACCACACACAGCGAATCCTCACCGTCAATGCCCGCTATCCTGGCAGCAGCCATGATGCCTTCATCCTGCACCAGACCGGTGTTCCAACACTCTTCCAGCCACCACATCAAGCTTGCGGCTGGCTGCTGGGAGACAAGGGCTATCAGTTCTTCACCTGGCTCATGACTCCCCTCCGCAACCCCAACACTCGTGTCCAGCACTCATATAATGAGAGCCATCCTGCCACCAAGAACATCATCGAGCAGTCCATCGAAGTGCTCAAGCAACGGTTCCACTGCCTTGACTGCTCGGGAGGAGCCCTCCAGTACTCGGTTGAGTGGGTGTCCCTTTTCATCATCGTCTGCTTCAGCACAACTTGGCCATCATGAGGGCCCAGCCATTGCCACCAGGCATAGCGGGAACAAGAGCACGAACAGCAGCGACGGAGGAGGCTATCACTCAATCGGCCTTGTGGAAGGGCAGTCCGTGACTGCCTCATCAAACTGCGGTTCCAATGAATTCGAGGGCACTTCCCGGTTGCTCAGCACATCCCCATCATTCCATCAATTTCTCATTCCATGCAACACCCCAAAGCTGAAATGAGACACAGCCCCAAATCTGCAACATTCCAATAATAAATTTATCCAAATTCAGCAACCACATATATACAGCAACAATATTAACTAATCACCCTTGTACAAACCCTTACTTCCACCCTTTATAGTGCCTTTTCCTAATCTACTGCTCCTACGTAGTCTGTCCCCAGTGGCTGCAGCAGGGCTGGTGGAAGGCTGCTGAGTGTCAGTGCCAGAGACTACAGATGGCCTTACAGGACGCCCTCGACCAGCTCTGAGCCTGTAAGGCCCGGCTGTAGACTGCACCACCTCAGGCTGGGTGGTGGCAGTCTGGGCTGGCTGGATGACAGGCAGCGACAAGGACAATGGCGGAGTGGCAGTGGTGGGAGCAGGAATGCTGTCATCCTGCTTTGTAACTGATTCGTATTCCCTCACTTTACCTGACGAAGGAGCAGCGCTCTGAAAACTCGTAATTTCAAATAAAACTGTTGGACTATAACCTGGTGTTGTGCAACTTCTCATTTTTATCCTGAGAGAGGACAACAGTTTCCTACTCAACTGACACACTGCCGCTCCCCTGGGGCAGCACCTCAACATCCCTACCAATCTGCTGGAGCACAGATTGCTGGCCTGCTGCAACACTGTGAGATACCCGGTGGACTGTGGTGGACCCAGCGACGATGGCAGCAGTCAGAGCTAGTGTCGCATCAAGCTGAGACTGCATGAGAGCAGTCTGAGACTCGATGGTAGCAACCATTGACTGCATTACAGCACTAAAACATTGCGTCACTTCCGCCTGTGCTGCAATGGAAGCTGCCACATCGCCCATGATGTGTCTTGAGGTCTGGATCCGCACGGTGTCTCTTGGAGTCCACCATCCTCTGCAGAGTGGAAAGGATGGGCTCCATGGTGTGCGCAGAGCTCTGTGCAATGTTTAAAGGTGGACTCCTCCACACTCCTGACCATTGCCGAGAGGCTCTCGTGCACGCTTACCATTGCACCTATCATCTCGGAGTGCATGGCCATCACCCTTCTTGTGAACGCCTCCCCATCAAGGTCCTCATCTGAGTCCTGTGCAGCAGAACTCACGTGAACTCGACTCCGGGGAGTTGGCTCCTGAGCTATCCTTTCCCCCTGGCCTTGCTGCAGCTCGCTCATCCCCGGTGCATCACCCAGTGCTGACCCCTCTACTAAACTTGCCTCTAAAGGTCACGTAGTGCCAGTGTCTGAGCTGGTGCCTGCGGGTGAGAGATGCAGTGATGCAGTGACGCCGTGCTTTCTTCCTCCTCCTCTTCTCCCGCCTCACTGGGAGGCTCAGGGACAGGCTGGTCATCTGGTTGCTGATTACCTGAAAGCATAAAGGCACAAGACTCGCGTTAAGGTGAGGACAGGAGGGCAGGAAGGGAGCAAGGAATACAGACAGTATCAGGAGCTGGAAAGTGGGAACGACTTGTGCTGTGAGGGGGAAGTGGGATGAGAGAAGGAGAGGGGATGAACATACTGTTGTTGCCCCCAAGGGGGTCGACATCACCGACAGCCACGCCGCCCACCACCTGCTGCCCAATGAGTCACAGCACTCGCTCCTACAGGTCTGAAAGCTGCTGGAGCTGTGCATCACCCCCGCCTGTTCTCTGCTGCTCCCTCCTATTGTGAGCCATCTTGACCTGCAAGAGAAACGAATGTGTGTGAGTGAGTGTGCAGCTATGTGTTTGGGAGATGTGCCTGCCATAGTTGAATAGCTGTGATTGTCGGCAAGGCATGAGATGTGGATGTGAGTTTGAGTAGGTGCAGATGCGTGGTGGGGGTGTGATGGTTTGTGCAGTGTGTACAGACTGAGGTTCAGATGGTGGTATGTAGGACCTGTTGAAACATGTACTCACCTTGACCGCCCGAGTGAGGTCGTTGAATTTCTTCCGGCACTGTGTCAGGCTGCATACGACCACACTACTGGCCGAGACCTCCTGGGCCACTTCCCTCCACATTGCCCTGAAGACCTGGGGTAATGGCCACCTTCCAGTGTCCGGGAACAGCACTGCCCTCCTTTGCTCCACTCCCGCAACCAATGTCTCGCCTGTGAAAGGACGAGCTATCTCCGGGAGTGGGATCAGCCATCACGATCAGGGGATTGAGTTGCTTACAGGTCGCCTTCACAGCCAGCACTGCTGATAATGAGGATCTGCACAATGATGCAACCTCCCGTTTAAGAGCTGGAAGGGGCCAGTGTGAAGGATCATTCCCGATTGCATAGCTCCTGAAATTCATTATCGCTCTGCTGGTAGCGCCCCTGTCGTGCCCTGCTTAGGTCATTAGCGCTTGATTTAGCGCTCCAGTTCTTCCCAGGAGCACTAACAGCCAATTTAGGGGAAGCTCAGACTCATTAGTGCCTGGCGCTAATTTTTCACGATTTCAAAAATTAGCACCCCAAAAAGGGCGATACCGAATTTCTCCCCCCATGTCTCTTGTACTCCATTTAAACATCATTTAAGGTCCATTTCCTTTCCTTATTTCCAAAATGTATGACTTCACATTTTTCTACACTGACTGCAGCTGCTGCCCATCTGATTAGCCTGTCTATTTCCTCCTTGTCCCTTTCCCAATCCTGGTCCTAACTGGCCATCCGATTAGGTGTCATCAGTAAGTTTCTATATTGTGCCTTCCGTTTCTCAGTCCAGACTTGGTATAAAGTAAATAAAAGCAGCCACAATTCCGACCCCTGGAGAATACCACTCACCACATCTTTCCATTCCAGGAAACCTTCTCCCTCCATCCATCCCTATCTCCATGTGAACACATTGCTCTTAATTCCATGTGCTATTATCTTTCCCATAAGTCTATTCTGTGGAACCTTATCAAATGCTTTCTGAAACCCACATCGACCTGTCTTTCCTTTATTTAACTTCCCGGTTATTGTTTCAAAGAACAACAAATTGTATTTATATAGCACCTTTAACATAGTAAAACATCCCAAGGTGCTTCACAGGAGCGATTATCAAACAGAATTTGACACCGAGCCACATAAGGAGACATTAGGGCAGTAGCTTGGTCAAAGAGGTCGGTTTTAAGAAGCATCTTAAAGAAGGAAAGAGAGGTAAAGAGGTGGAGAGGTTTAGGAGGGAATTCCAGAGCTTAGGGCCCAGGCAGCTGAAGGCACGGCCGCCGATGGTGGAGCAATTATAATCGGGGATGCTCAGGAGGCCAGAATTGGAGGAGCGCAGATATCTCGGAGGGTTGTCGGGCTGGAGGAGGTTACAAAGATAGGGAGGGGCGAGGCCATGGAGGGAATTGAAAACAAGGATGAGAATTTTGAAATCGAGGTGCTGCTTAACCGGGAGCCAATGTAGGCCAACAAAATTGGTCAGACATGACCATGCTGCTCAACCCCAATAACTCAGGATTCTCAAAGTGCTCAGGACACCAGAGGCTACATTTTCAGATCTGTTATTATTTCAACAGCAGTGGTAAATCATTTTAAATAAATAAGTTACTACCAGCGTTACACGACATCCAATCAGAGAATCTAGTCAATGACTGAAGTGAGACAAACGGGCTGAGAATTTCCTGCCCCCATTTCTGAAGAGACAAGTGGCACATTTCCCACTCCAGTCTGAGAGAGAAATTGTCCTTTCAACAGAACTTTGGAAAATTATAATTAGAGCTTCTACTGTATCTTCCCCCAGAACCCTCAGACACACACCCTCCGGCCCCTCGGACACCTTCCGACCCCTCGGACACCCTCCGACCCCTCAGACACACACCCTCCGACCCCTCGGACACCCTCCGACCCCTCAGACACACACCCTCCGACCCCTCGGACACCCTCCGACCCCTCAGACACACACCCTCCGACCCCTCGGACACACACTCTCCGGCCCCTCGGACACACACCCTCCGACCCCTCGGACACACACTCTCCGGCCCCTCAGACACACACTCTCCGGCCCCTCGGACACAGACTCTCCGGCCCCTCGGACACCCTCCGACCCCTCAGACACACACCCTCCGACCCCTCGGACACCTTCCGACCCCTCGGACACCCTCCGACCCCTCAGACACACACCCTCCGACCCCTCGGACACCCTCCGACCCCTCAGACACACACCCTCCGACCCCTCGGACACACACTCTCCGGCCCCTCGGACACACACCCTCCGACCCCTCGGACACACACCCTCTGACCCCTCAGACACACACCCTCCGACCCCTCGGACACACACTCTCCGGCCCCTCAGACACACACTCTCCGGCCCCTCAGACACACACTCTCCGGCCCCTCGGACACACACTCTCCGGCCCCTCGGACACACACTCTCCGGCCCCTCAGACACACACTCTCCGGCCCCTCGGACACACACTCTCCGGCCCCTCGGACACACACTCTCCGGCCCCTCGGACACACACTCTCCGGCCCCTCCGACACACACTCTCCGGCCCCTCGGACACACACTCTCCGGCCCCTCGGACACACACTCTCCGGCCCCTCGGACACACACTCTCCGGCCCCTCGGACACACACTCTCCGGCCCCTCGGACACCCTCCGACCCCTCAGACACACACTCTCCGGCCCCTCGGACACCCTCCGACCCCTCGGACACCCTCCGGCCCCTCGGGCACACACTCTCCGACCCCTCGGACACACACTCTCCGGCCCCTCGGACACCCTCCGACCCCTCGGACACCCTCCGGCTCCTCGGGCACACACCCTCCGACCCCTCGGACACACACTCTCCGGCCCCTCGGACACCCTCCGACTCCTCGGACACACACTCTCCGGCCCCTCAGACACACACTCTCCGGCCCCTCAGACACACACTCTCCGGCCCCTCGGACACACACTCTCCGGCCCCTCGGACACACACTCTCCGGCCCCTCAGACACACACTCTCCGGCCCCTCGGACACACACTCTCCGGCCCCTCGGACACACACTCTCCGGCCCCTCGGACACACACTCTCCGGCCCCTCAGACACACACTCTCCGGCCCCTCAGACACACACTCTCCGGCCCCTCGGACACACACTCTCCGGCCCCTCGGACACACACTCTCCGGCCCCTCGGACACACACTCTCCGGCCCCTCGGACACCCTCCGACCCCTCAGACACACACTCTCCGGCCCCTCGGACACCCTCCGACCCCTCGGACACCCTCCGGCCCCTCGGGCACACACTCTCCGACCCCTCGGACACACACTCTCCGGCCCCTCGGACACCCTCCGACCCCTCGGACACCCTCCGGCCCCTCGGGCACACACCCTCCGACCCCTCGGACACACACTCTCCGGCCCCTCGGACACCCTCCGACTCCTCGGACACACACTCTCCGGCCCCTCGGACACCCACCGGCCCCTCGGACACCCTCCGACCCCTCGGACACACACTCTCCGGCCCCTCGGACACCCTCCGGCCCCTCGGACACACACTCTCCGGCCCCTCGGACACCCTCCGGCCCCTCGGACACCCTCCGGCCCCTCGGACACACACTCTCCGGCCCCTCGGACACCCTCCGGCCCCTCGGACACCCACGAGCTTCCCATTGAGTGTTTCATCAAACTTCTTGTGTCCGTCCCCCTCCCCATAAACATCCAAATCGGCCATTTATTTCCTGCTCTGTACAGTCTCGGGGATTTATTTCCGTGCTCTGTACAGTCTCGGGGATTTATTTCCGTGCTCTGTACAGTCTCGGGGATTTATTTCCGTGCTCTGTACAGTCTCGGGGATTTATTTCTCTGCTCTGTACAGTCTCGGGGATTTATTTCCGTGCTCTGTACAGTCTCGGGGATTTATTTCCGTGCTCTGTACAGTCTCGGGGATTTATTTCCGTGCTCTGTACAGTCTCGGGGATTTATTTCCGTGCTCTGTACGTCTCGGGGATTTATTTCCGTGCTCTGTACAGTCTCGGGGATTTATTTCCGTGCTCTGTACAGTCTCGGGGATTTATTTCCGTGCTCTGTAGAGTCTCGGGGATTTATTTCCGTGCTCTGTACAGTCTCGGGGATTTATTTCCGTGCTCTGTACAGTCTCGGGGATTTATTTCCGTGCTCTGTACAGTCTCGGGGATTTATTTCCGTGCTCTGTACAGTCTCGGGGATTTATTTCCGTGCTCTGTACAGTCTCGGGGATTTATTTCCTGCTCTGTACAGTCTCGGGGATTTATTTCCGTGCTCTGTACAGTCTCGGGGATTTATTTCCTGCTCTGTACAGTCTCGGGGATTTATTTCCGTGCTCTGTACAGTCTCGGGGATTTATTTCCTGCTCTGTACAGTCTCGGGGATTTATTTCCTGCTCTGTACAGTCTCGGGGATTTATTTCCGTGCTCTGTACAGTCTCGGGGATTTATTTCCTGCTCTGTACAGTCTCGGGGATTTATTTCCTGCTCTGTACAGTCTCGGGGATTTATTTCCTGCTCTGTACAGTCTCGGGGATTTATTTCCTGCTCTGTACAGTCTCGGGGATTTATTTCCTGCTCTGTACAGTCTCGGGGATTTATTTCCGTGCTCTGTACAGTCTCGGGGATTTATTTCCTGCTCTGTACAGTCTCGGGGATTTATTTCCTGCTCTGTACAGTCTCGGGGATTTATTTCCTGCTCTGTACAGTCTCGGGGATTTATTTCCTGCTCTGTACAGTCTCGGGGATTTATTTCCGTGCTCTGTACAGTCTCGGGGATTTATTTCCTGCTCTGTACAGTCTCGGGGATTTATTTCCTGCTCTGTACAGTCTCGGGGATTTATTTCCGTGCTCTGTACAGTCTCGGGGATTTATTTCCGTGCTCTGTACAGTCTCGGGGATTTATTTCCGTGCTCTGTAGAGTCTCGGGGATTTATTTCCTGCTCTGTACAGTCTCGGGGATTTATTTCCGTGCTCTGTACAGTCTCGGGGATTTATTTCTCTGCTCTGTACAGTCTCGGGGATTTATTTCTCTGCTCTGTACAGTCTCGGGGATTTATTTCCTGCTCTGTACAGTCTCGGGGATTTATTTCCTGCTCTGTACAGTCTCGGGGATTTATTTCTCTGCTCTGTACAGTCTCGGGGATTTATTTCCTGCTCTGTACAGTCTCGGGGATTTATTTCCGTGCTCTGTACAGTCTCGGGGATTTATTTCCTGCTCTGTACAGTCTCGGGGATTTATTTCCGTGCTCTGTACAGTCTCGGGGATTTATTTCCGTGCTCTGTACAGTCTCGGGGATTTATTTCTCTGCTCTGTACAGTCTCGGGGATTTATTTCCTGCTCTGTACAGTCTCGGGGATTTATTTCCGTGCTCTGTACAGTCTCGGCCATTTATTTCTCTGCTCTGTACAGTCTCGGGGATTTATTTCCTGCTCTGTACAGTCTCGGGGATTTATTTCCGTGCTCTGTACAGTCTCGGGGATTTATTTCTCTGCTCTGTACAGTCTCGGGGATTTATTTCCTGCTCTGTACAGTCTCGGGGATTTATTTCCTGCTCTGTACAGTCTCGGGGATTTATTTCCTGCTCTGTACAGTCTCGGGGATTTATTTCCTGCTCTGTACAGTCTCGGGGATTTATTTCCGTGCTCTGTACAGTCTCGGGGATTTATTTCCTGCTCTGTACAGTCTCGGGGATTTATTTCCTGCTCTGTACAGTCTCGGGGATTTATTTCCTGCTCTGTACAGTCTCGGGGATTTATTTCCGTGCTCTGTACAGTCTCGGGGATTTATTTCCTGCTCTGTACAGTCTCGGGGATTTATTTCCTGCTCTGTACAGTCTCGGGGATTTATTTCCTGCTCTGTACAGTCTCGGGGATTTATTTCCTGCTCTGTACAGTCTCGGGGATTTATTTCCTGCTCTGTACAGTCTCGGGGATTTATTTCCTGCTCTGTACAGTCTCGGGGATTTATTTCCTGCTCTGTACAGTCTCGGGGATTTATTTCCTGCTCTGTACAGTCTCGGGGATTTCCAGAATCTCTCTGATTGGTGCAACTTAGTACAAGTTAACATAATGCGGAATAAACCAACATTTCAACCAGAAGATGGGGTTTTACTTTAATATGTCACCTAAATGAGGTCAGTCCCTCAGCACTGCACTGCAGTGGGAGCCCAGGTTCTGGGCTCAAGTCCTGCAATGGCTCCCATATGAAGTCTGAGTCGGCTGGTGATTGGTCCTGAGCAGGAGTCGGGCCTGAACCCACTACTTCCTGACTCAAGAGGCAAGAAAGCAAAGAGCTGAGTCAAGCTGGCTGAAGGTTGTAGAAAAGTGACTGTAGAGAATGAAATGCAGTGAATGTACTTGTCTCTGTAAACTGGGGCTTAAACAGCACCTTTACTTTTGGAACAAACAATACCTATTTCCTTCTCTACTGTTATCTTAAGGACCAATCCCAAACGGACAGTAAATCATCCTCCTGCATTGAAAATCTCATCAAACTGCCCTTTCTCTATAATCTTAAATACTTGACGAAAAATATTAATCTAATTCCTCCTTATTGCACGGATTGGTTGGGCTACAAAAGAAATATATTCCTGCTGTCCTCGGGCAACAGTCTTCCCTGCTCCAACACCACCAAAAACAGACTAACCAGTGATTCCCTCATTACTGTTGGTGGGATCTTGCTATGGACAAAATGGCACCATCTTTGCTTACATAATAACAGACTTTAAAATAATTCACCGTGTGAAGTGCGTTGAGACACTGAGATGTGATAAAGGTGCTGCAAAAAATGCAATTCTTCGTTTTCTTCTTTGAACACAAGGTTACATCATGAATTGTTGCTAAAAATATTTACATCTATTCAACTGAACCCAGTGTACCAAAGTCCCGGTTGATTAAAGTTATCCGATCGAGACAGTAATCCTTCCCAGAGGTGTATAGATATTCCAACAAAATCAGATCAATCCACAGTGGTGGAATCCGGAGGAGCAGCAGGAGCCCCAACTCAGCCTCGGGCATAAAGTTCAGACATGGGTCTTGGAGCTGATTTATCTGCCAAATAATATAAGGTGAGTCCATCATAATAGGACAAAGTTTACTAATGGCAAACTGTGCAACTGTCTTCGAAGAAATCTTAAATCGCAAGAAACCATCTGTGAGATGCTGAGCAGTTAGCTATTGACAACACCAGTGTCAGACCCTGTTGATGCCTCGACACAAGAGTTGGGAATCACACTGTCCCTCCATCTCGCTCTGCCTCATTAGAGCGACGTTGCTGGCTTGGTTCTGGAGAAGTTGTAGTGACAACCCCTATTCAAAGTTCAGACTCTTTTTCTGCCATTTTGGAAAAATAGATAGAATTACATTCCTATAATCCTGGCATTTGATTAATTTAGTCTCCATAAAGCAGTGGCCCTTGCCATGACAATTCAGACCCCTGATTCCTGAGCCTGTTCTATAGGATGAGTTTCATTTACCAGGGTGAAGATTGTCACCAAGTCTTGCAACAGCAAACTGGCTGAGGCCCAGACAGAACATTCAGTGAGGAACCCTGGTATAAAGTGAGCAATACTTGGTTGAACAAAAAATCAAATCAAAGATTGAAATAAAATAGGGGGCATAAATTATGGAATAGAAATGGCTTCAGGGCGTGACTGAACAGTGGTAATAGACACACAGGAACTTACAGCGGCGTACAGATGTCTTAATTGAATGAGGTGACCCATGGCTTCATCTTTCAAAAAGCCTGCCTCTCCTTAATTACAACCTAGTGCACCGCAGCTTGTCTGTTGCTTTGCAGCATCCTGCATCTCTCACTGCATTCCTTCTTCTACACCTTTAAACAATCTCACGCACACATACAACACAGAGATAAATTATACGATACTTCCCTCGGTATCAACGTGCATGGTGATCTTGATGAGGAATTATGGTTTGTGAGAGAAGAGTAGGCTTTTCCATGAAGAAACCATGGGGATACTTATCCAGATTGTGTGTCCATGGTTTCCACTCTGATTATAATTCACTATCATCGCTTCTCGAGGGTGAATTACATTCTACAGCTTTATAAATGGCTCCTCACTCACTGGAGACACGACAGAAGTCTGGAGCAGAAATGTTAATGTTCCATCGAGGAGTCTAATTCTTAATTCTAACAAATATTAAAGAGAGAAAACTGAGCTGCTGAGAGCTGTCTGACAGTGCGTGCCTTCATCGAGCAGTGATAAGGAGACAGTAAAGTGAGGGCAAAGGTTAATCCATACCAAGCGTTTCATAAAACTTTTGTTTTCACAGCTTGTTAATTTTTTCCTCTGAATGCATTGACTGGAGTAAGGATGTGTGAGGCTTGCTGAGTGTGCGCGGGGTATGTACAGTCCAGCAAATGGGCTGAGTTCAAGGTCACCCATTTGCACTTTCCACAGAAAAATGGACGGAATTTCAGAATGTGAGACCCCAATCCACTAGGAAATCCCATGTAATAAAAACAGAATTCACCCGAAAATAGTGGTCCTATCTATAGCACAGGAACATAGGAACAGGAGGAGGCCATTCAGCCCCTCGAGCGTGTTCTGCCATTCGATTAGATTGTGGCTGATCTGTAATTTAACTCCATTTGCCCACCTTGGTTCCATAACCCTTAATAACCTTACCCAACAAAAATCTATTAATCTCAGTTTTGAAATTTTCAAACAGCTTTTTGGGGAGAGAGATCCAAATTTCCACTACCCTGTGTGTGAAGAAGTGCTTCCTGACATCACCCCTGAACGGCCTGGCTCTAATTTTAAGTTTATGCCACCTTGTTCTGGACTCCCCCCACCAGAGGAAACAGTTTCTCTCTCTCTACCCTGTCAAATCCTTTAACCATCTTATACACCTCAATTAGATCACCCCTTAATCTTCTAAACTCGAGGGAATACAAGACTAGTCTATTGAACCTGTCCCCATAATTTAACCCTTTTAACCCCAGTAACATTCTGGTGAATCTGCGCTGCACCCGCTCCAATGCCAGTATATCTTTCAACAGTTCACCAAGTTCTGCTTTTGTAGTTTGAAGCTTGATCAAACGTGTGGAACAATGGTGACTGAAAACTGAAAGACCCTCTGAAGATCCATTGTGGTGTTGCTGCTGCCTGTGGGAGAGTGTGGCCCGAGTGGGAGGGTGCGGCCTGTGGGAGGGTGCGGCCCGAGTGGGAGAGCGCGGCCTGAGGGAGGGTGCGGCCTATGGGAGAGTGCGGCCCGAGTGGGAGAGCGCGGCCTGTGGGAGGGTGCGGCCTGAGGGAGGGTGCGGCCTGTGGGAGGGTGCGGCCCGAGTGGGAGGGTGCGGCCTGTGGGAGGGTGCGGCCTGAGGGAGGGTGCGGCCTGTGGGAGGGCGCGGCCCGAGTGGGAGGGTGCGGCCCGAGTGGGAGGGCGCGGCCTGTGGGAGGGTGCGGCCTGTGGGAGGGCGCGGCCCGAGTGGGAGAGTGCGGCCTGTGGGAGGGTGCGGCCTGTGGGAGGGTGCGGCCTGTGGGAGGGTGCGGCCTGTGGGAGGGTGTGGCCTGTGGGAGGGTGCGGCCTGTGGGAGGGTGTGGCCTGTGGGAGGGTGCGGCCCGAGTGGGAGAGTGCGGCCTGTGGGAGGGTGCGGCCTGAGGGAGGGTGCGGCCCGAGTGGGAGAGTGCGGCCTGTGGGAGGGTGCGGCCTGTGGGAGTGTGCGGCCTGAGCAGCACAGTGCAGGGAAAGGCCTACAAAGCCTACAGTTCTTCTGGTTAGAGCAACTTCCCACCGAGGATGAGCAACTCTGTGCTCCGACCTCAGATCACTGGGATTGCCAGGGTTGTGCAGATGTTTAATGCCAAATTATATCAGCCTCTGTTAGAGGAAGATTTCTGAGGGACATATTTCTGCTGTATGCGAGCGCACACAACCATGACGTTACAGAACCCAACACCCCGCGATGCAGTGCACCGACCAACCAAGTCACAGCCAGCCCTACAATCATCGACTCGATCGAACTCCAATTGTTTTTGACACATTTGGTAGCGAGACCTCACGGGGGATGGTTCTGATGAGCAATGGAATGTTTCTTATTTTGCCTTTTTCATTAATAACAATATGTAATTATCTGAAGGTCAATCAGTCCAGACAAGATTTTCTCTCTGGTTCAGTTGGTTCCAGGTGCTTTGGGAGATTGTCCAGTCGGAAAGGATAATGGAAATGTTCTATTTAATCCATGTCCATAAGCAGGATCTGGTACATGACTCCATCTCCCCAGACATCTTCTAGGACCCCAGGCAGGACAGGGGGGAGACCTTTGTTCCAATGCTCTACCCTGGATGGTTCCCTCAGAGACTGTGTTCATACCTTAAGGTGCTTTTACACTATATGCCAGTGCAGGTGACAGAGGGAGAGCAGTCTGTCCACCGCACTCCACCGGGTATATAAACCCAGGTTCCAGCAACCAGTGGCGTTGTGACCCACTGAAGTGTGGGTGTGATTCTGCCGTTGGTGAAGGGAGCTGGTTTAGGCAAGTCTTGCAGTCAGCCTCGTATGTTTGCTCTCTGTGGGGCTTTGTATAAAAGTAAAGATCCTCAACCCATCTGTAAAAACGGAAGGGTTTGTGTGCACACATCACGATCCAAAACTACATCCAACAAAAACTCGCATTTACATAGTGCCTTTAACGTAGTAAAATGTCCCAGGGCATTTCACAGGAGTGTAATCAGACAAAAATTAACACCGAGCCATATAAGGAGATATTAGAAATAAAAACATAAAATGCTGGAAATACTCAGCAGGTCAGGCAGCATCTGTGGAGAGAGCAACAGAGTAACATTTCAGGTTGATGACCTATCGTCAGAACTGGAAAAAGTTAGAGATATAACAGATTTTAAGCAATTACAGGGGCAGAGAAAGGGGGGAGGGGAGGAAAGAACAAAAGGGAAGGTCTGCGATAGGGTGGAAGGCAGGAGAGATTAAATGACAAAGGGCTAATTGTGCAAAGAAACTCGGGGAATGCGCAAGTGGCACTTCAAACATCAAGATCAAAGCAGCTGGTGAAAAGCCCAACACCACCAGAGCCCCCCAACCCCCGCCCCCCCCCCCGGCCCCCAACCCCCGCCCCCCTCGCCCCCTCCCCCCCCCGCCCCCCAACCCCCGCCCCCCCCCGCCCCCCAACCCCCGCCGTCCCCAACCTCCGCCCCCCAACCCCCACCCCCCCCTCCCCCCCACAGAGCACCACCAATAAATCCAGGCAGCCCTTTCCAATTCCAAATGGCTGCTGGTGCTTCTATCTGTTGTTATTCTGCAGCACAGTTAGTCAGGACTTTGCATCTTCTAGAATGCTTATATTCCTGTGTGAAGTTGCCGTGCAGCTACTTTCTCAATTCGCTCTTAAATAGATTATCTTCTCTCATTTTCTTTCATAAAGAAACCTTATAGATTTGTGCAGCCTGAGCAAATCTTCTCCTCACTCACATCTTTAATGCTTTGTGATATGAGCAATTACAGTATTGATGTCTTCATGTCTTCACTTATATAACTGGTGAAATAAAATATCTGTTAAACAGCACAAATAGATGGAGGCCCCTTCCCCAAGGAACTTTGTAATTGTAAAGTTTTAAGCTTATTGACCTCCAAGGTTACATTATTAAGGTTTAAAACTTTTTTAAAAAATCAACGGCAGTTCAGTTTCTGCTTACAGCCTCCATCTTGCAGAAAGCCTAGCGAGTGCGGTCTGGATCTAGCCCAGTGCCTAACTGAAGCATCGTCAGATGTGGATATAGGTCGATCTCGAAGTTATTAACTCTAACTTTTATGAAACACTGACAGGATCAGCAGGGAGGGTTTTTTCAACTGCTTGCCCATGTTTCGATCTCTGGTGCAGAACATGACCTTGTGACATCCATTGGTTTGCTGGGCGCCATGGGATAGTGACAACCTGCTAAATTATTTAAGATTTACCGGTACCCATTTTTAATTGGAGCAGACGTCTGATTTTTACCAGTGGTATCTCCCCACCCCACTCCCTTCTCGAGGGAGCTGCAGTTATTCTGGGCTCAGCCTGAACAAACAGGACATTTACTGATCGGTCCAGGAGACACAAGATCACCGAGGAGGCTCTCTCTGAATCTTGCACTGTTTAGATCTTTGGTGTCACCGTGTGATCTCACTATAACCAGTGGCACCTGGACCCCACCTCACACTATTGTCATCTCAAAGATTTTCCTGACATGCATTTCTAGTCTGAACAAGGTGGGGTGGAGGTACTTGGAGTTGTCTTGGTGACATGGACAAAAAGGAAGGAAGGAAGTAAGAGAGGGAGGAAGGAAGAGAGGGAGGAAAGAAGAGAAAGGTAGGAAAGGAGGGAGGATGGAAGAAATGGAGGGAGGGAGGGATGGAGGGAGGGAACGTTTATAATTGCCAATATTATGACATTTCAGTGACTCGATTTTAGAACAACTCTGATATTGTAACTCCCTCTTTCAGCTCACTTTATTGTTTTTATAACATAGCACAACAACTTGCATTTCTAAATCGCTTTTAATTGGAGAAAAAATGCCCCAAGGAGCGTTATGGAATAAGAGCATAAGAAATAAGAGCAGGAGTCAACCGTACGGCCCCTCGAACCTGCTCCGCCATTCAATGAGATCACGGCTGATCATCGATCATCGAATCTGAGCAACAGTGGGAGAATCGGAAGAGATTAAAAAGGCCTGGCCAAAGAGATGGGATCTGAAGAGGATTGTAAAGGTGGAAAGAGAAGTAAAGAGCCAGAGGGGTTTGGGGATGGACTTTCAAAAAGTGGGGAGAAGACAGCTGGCGACTCTGGATATACACGTGGGCATTTTCAAAAGAGGGGTGTTAAAGATGGTTGGAAAGAGACTGGCATTGGTCACCTGCTGTACAGTAGCCTGTATCCAATAGCCAAAATCAGCGGAGTCTGCTCCTACTGCTGGGCTTGTAACTGTGAACCAGGGTGAACAGCAGATTGACCATAACCTGTGTGAGTGCTCGGTCACTATCCTGGTGATCAGGGCACAGACACACACCAGACCCCAGTGAGTGGTGCTCCCACCAGGAGCTGCCTCCCTGCTACCCAAAGGCAGGATGCAGCAAATGCTGGGCCATTGAGCGTAAATCCTCATATCCGGCAATCGGGAATGCCATCAGCTGTCAAGCCAAGTCTCACAGTTTGGCGTTTGATGAATGACTCTATAAATTTGAAGATCTGAAACTGTAGCAATTAGAACGTAATTGTAATTTAGTTTATAGGCAAGTAATTCCCAATAGCAACTAGCAGTCAATGTGTAAATCATCAACCATTCCTGAAATTGAATTATTCTGACTGAGCTAGCGGTCTCTATGGATCCTGTATGATAACTCGCTAATTACAGTGGAGCATTGTTTGACAGGGTCTGTGATCGAAGGCCAAGGACTCCGTGCAGTCCGGGCTGAGGAGGCTTTCAGCTGTTTCCACCCATTGCCACCTCTGTCACTTCCTGATGTACCAGGTGTAATGTATTGTCACATGGTTTGTCACATGGTTTAGTATGAGCATGCTCAGTTCGCTCTGGCCTAATAAAGCAAGCACATGGACTAGCAACCCATCGTGTCTCTGTACTTCATTTGTTCTACCCACGTATATTACATCACGGATTAGGGATAATCCAGTGCACACACAGTGAACAAAATGATTGAAACATTCGGGAATTCGATCGAGAAAGTGTAAATCACATGATTAATGTCACTTCCGATAGGGGAAGAAATTGCTTGGCCCATGGTCTGATAAACAGGTGACTGGCAGCTGACAATCTGAGGGACCTTGTGCCTCCATGTTCGGCCTGAATCGAGTAATCGATGGCAGAGACAGGTAACGGTGGTGAATACAGACGCATACAGGACGTACATTACATCTCTCTCCTTTACCCAAGTTATGAATGAACTGATATCATCCAAACCCAGCTGTTCTTGCATTCCTTGCTGCCAGTCTGATTTCTCAATCTTCGTGTTAAAATGTAACTTGAGCACTTCAACTGTAAACAGTGACAGACACACCAAAATATACTGCAGTAAATATTTCAAACACTCACGATTGGATGGTAAATAGACCTCAAGTCATATTAAAATAAGCAAGCTATCTTTAGATGTACCAAAGCAGATCACTGTGTAACCATTGTCCCAGGTTTGTTTTAAACACAGACTCCAATATCAGACGTACATCTAACTCCACATGTTCACACAAAACTTCATCTCGTATTCAAGGCAATAAAACTAGTCCTTGATCATTACTTCAACAGAAGGGTGCCGCAAATCTGAAATAAAAGCAGAAAGTGCTGGAAACACTCAGCAGGTCAGGCAGGGTCTGTGGAGAGAGAAACAAAGTTAAGGTTTCAGGTCTGTGACCTCTTCCATTCATTTTAACTTCAACCTCAGAGAAACTTTATGATCTTCAAGACTCGGCTGAAGGCAAACAGCAGGTTCTGACGAAAGGTCATCGACCTGAAACATTAACTCTGTTTCTCTCTCTCCAGATGCTGCCTGACCTGCTGAGTATTTCCAGCATTTTCTGTTTTTATCCTTGATCATTTGGCCATGCCCATGTCCTGTTAATCTGTGGTCCAGTTCTGAATGGTTTTTTGACTCACCGAGTTGCTGTTTTCTTTCTGAAATGTGGCCTCTTCATGAATAGCAGTTTTTGTGATGATGAAATATCCATCGCACTCTCTCACCGCGGTCCCATAGAAACATAGAAACATAGAATCTAGGAGCAGGAGTAGGCCATTCGGCCCGTCGAGCCTGCTCCGCCATTCAATACGATCATGGCTGATCATCCAAATCCAGTACCCTGTCCCTGCTTTAATCCCCACAGTACACATATCCCACCCTACCCCCGTAACCCCACGTATTTAATTCCCCCTAACATATCCCATCCTATCCCCATAACCCCACATATTTAATCCCCCCTAACACTAAGGGTCAATTTATCATAGCCAAATCAACCTAACCCACACATTTTTGGACTGTGGGAGGAAACCGGAGCACCCGGAGGAAACCCACGCAGACACGGGGAGAATGTGCAAACTCCACACAGACAGTCACCCGAGGTCAGATTCGAACCCGGGTCTCTGGCGCTGTGAGGCACCAGTGCTAACCACTATGCCACCGTGTTCCCCATCATTCTTGCTTTCATCATTTGTCCGGCTGAGCAATGGGAGAATATTCTCTGCTTCATCATCCATGGAGTGAATCAGTGTGTTTACTTGTAGAATTCCCATTCTATTGATCTCTTCTCCGACAGTGCGATGCCATCCTAATGTGTTTTCCAGCTCAGCCATTGCTCAGGCTTGGAGCCGGTACGTTTTCCTGGAGAAGCCACTGTCTGATGTCCACCTGCTTGGTGGCTAGTTTTGTTCGACACACACCTGACTTTTGGAACATCCTACAAATCAGCTCATCCTTCACCACACAGACTGCAGCGGTTCAAGAAGGCGGCTCACCATCACCTTCTCAGGGCAACAAGGGATGGGCAATAAATGCCGGCCATGCCAGCGACGCCCATATCCCGAGAATGTGGCTCGGGCTTATGTGTTTTATGCTCACTGGCTTCTGCATTTTTACTTTTTTGTTTTCTTGCTGCCCCTCAGCACTGGAGATTAACGGATGACTTTTGTTTTCAGTGCATATGAGCCAACTCCTGACAACACACAAGGTTTTCTGATTTCTGTGATCCACACATACAGACTAATTGTATGTGGTATCGGAGTATAAATCGGACTGAATGGAAGAACTACCTTCAGCTTCTCCTCCTCCTGTCCAATTGTTGGGTGGTTGCACCAAGGTGCTGCTGTGGTTGTTCTTGAGTTGGCGGCGGGTTGAACGTTTAACAGGGTGCGATGGGTCACGTCGCACTGCTCTAAACGGTTGGGCAGGGCTTGTTTTATGCTCTGGAAATTTCCTTGTCCTTGGCACAGGTTTCACTAGTGGTCCTCTTCACTGAATGAGATTTTCTTAAATCTTCATCCCCGGTTACGTTCTAAGCAATGATCTGAAGCTCTGGTGATGTTCAGCCTTTGACAGAAAATGTGCTACTTTGATTGGTCTGTGAATGTCAAGTCTCAACAGAAGATGCCATGAAACTTCTGAACGAACCCCCCGGTGATCAGTGCAAACTGACTGCGTGTTGCTGCTGCATGTGGGCTCAGACACGTTATGGGCTGTGCCCCGAGTACCACACACAGTCTAAGTGTAGCCCCCACTCCTTGTAACAGCCCTTCAGTGTAGCTCGCGGATACAACTCACATTACTTTCCTCACTGTAAAATATCTCTTTCACTATAATGATCTCTGGTACAATAAACATTGTTTACAGCTTCATTCATAGAAAATCCATATAAATCACCCTCTTTATTGATTATTTCTGAGAGCTCCTATTGTATTTTAACTATTCCATTAATTAATATTTAATGTCCCTAATCCAATTAACATAGTAATCCCCAATCCCCAGTTGTTTACATAGAATTATATTGAATGTACAGCACAGAAACAGGCCATTCGGCCCAACTGGTCCGTGCCGGTGTTTATGCTCCACACGAGCCTCCTCCCACCCCTCTTCATCTCACCCTAACAACATATCCTTCTATTCCTTTCTCCCACATGTGTTTATCTAGCTTCCCCTTAAATGCATTTATGAATTTAAGCCCTCACTGCAACATACTGCACATTACTTCACCCACTGCACGTTACTGTGCCACACTGCATGTTACTGCACCATGAGTAGACATTTATTTCCTATGATTCTCAATGTACTCTTTATGCAAGGTTTGAATGGGTAGTATTATACAGTGATAACAACGATCCTATTACTCAGATATTTCACACTAAAGGTTGCACTTCTGTCTTCAAAGAAAAGTGAAAATCACCATGTTGTCACATTGCATCATTCAGGCTAACACTAATAATCAAAATTATTGACATTATATTTAATTATACAGATACAAAAGGCCTACAACTCCTATATTGGGGATAAGCCTTATGCTGGATTTACAGAGTACATTAAACTATTTCGAAAACCAAAATAATAAAGTGTCCAAGAGTCATTCTTGATCCAAGCCCAAAACCTTACCCTGCCTTTTCTATTGCTGATGTACTTACCGGATATTTCCAGCATTTTCTGTGGGGGTTTTTTCATCTCCATCAAACCAGCACCTCTGCTTTTTCCCCTGATTTCTCCCATTCTCTCTCCTCATGAAGATATTGACATCCTCACTGGAACCTCATGTTCTTTTGTCTCTTTATCTCCATTAGTTCCTCCAACCCAGTTCACCCCAGATATCAGTAACAGTCACTCACTAGACAAAAACATTCCATCAATAAAAAATAGAAAGACTTGAACAAAAGTTGAAAGTAACAATCAATTTTTTTTTATCCTATAGACAAACGAAGTGGATTTTGACATCTCCTGGAATGAACAGCTGCCTCTTTAAAAGCTTGACCAGACTGCAGACTGTGAATCTTTGGAACTCTCTACCCCAGAGGGCTGTGGATGATCAGTCTTTGAGTATATTCAAGGCTGAGATCGATAAATTTTTGGACTCTAGGGGAATCAAGGGACATGGGGATCGGGCGGAAAGGTGGAGTTGAGGTAGAAGATCAGCCATGATCTTATTGAATGGTGGAGCAGGCTCGAGGGGCCGAAGGGCCTACTCCTGCTCCTAATTCCTATGTTCTTAGAATGATAGGGAGGTAGAGGCTTAAGTCTTTTTGAATTTATTAAGCATTAATATCTTCCTGACAACAACAATCTCCTGCTTGATTAGACTTCAGAAAGAAAACATGGGGCCAGAAATTCGGCACTTGCTGGGTGAGTACGCACTGTGTACTCACCCATAAGGCGTCCTGAAGTGCCGCTTTCCTGCATGCACTGCGCATGCACGGGAAACCGGAACTTCCGGTCTCGTGAAGGGAGCGGTTCAGAGGTGAACCGCGTGCGCGGTAGAGGCTGCGCGCACGCAGCAAACTTAGGGTTTTTTTCAGGTTTCTACGGGAGGGTAAGTATTGAAGAACCTACGCTTTTAAAAAGGAGGCGCAGGACCCGTTTTCAACAAGGTAAGTGGTTAATTAATTATAATTTAAAAAAATTTCAACAGGTTTATCTTTTTTAGATACTTTAAAGAAAGGTAAGTTTATTTTTAGCACTCTTAAAAAGTATTTTAATATTTTCAAAAATTTAAATTTTTGTTTAATTTATTTAATTTATAGTAATTTTATAAATGTGATGGTTTTTTGTAAATTTATTTTAAGTTTAGCTGTTCTTTTGGGGCCGATTTCAATTCATAGATTTGACAGGTCTTCCTGTCAAATCTATGAATGAAAGATGGTCTGCTGCCATTGGCTCTCCATGGCCCACGTGATCCCAGGGGATGCATCGCACTAACTGCGCCCCTGGGACACGCAAGCACTGCGCGCCGGCACTTGGAGCAGGACCAGGAGCTGAAGTCCCCGTGGGCCCAGGGGTCAACGGCAGGCGCGGTAGGTAAGTGCGCGCAGGATCCTTGCCCCCGCGGGAAGCCAGAGAGGCGAATTTCAGGGCCATGGGCACTTTTTTTCTGCATTGTATATTAAACAAATCCTATCATGGGTATGACCCTTATACTTAACTACACTAACAACAACAACAACTTGCATTTATATAGCACCCTTAACATAGTAAAACGTCCCAAGGCGCTTCACAGGAGTATTATAAGACAAATTTGACACCGAGCTACATAAGGAGAAATTAGGGCAAGTGACCAAAAGCTTGGTCGAAGAGGTAGGTTTTAAGGAGCGTCTTAAAGGAGAAAAGAGAGGTAGCGAGGCGGACAGGTTTAGGGAGGGAATTCCAGAGCTTAGGGCCCAGGCAACAGAAGGCACGGCCGCCAATGGTTGAGCGATTATAAGCAGGGATGCTCAAGAGGGCAGAATTAGAGGAGCGCAGATATCTCAGGGGGTTGTGGGGCTGAAGGAGATTACAAAGATAGGGAGGGGCGAGGCCATGGAGGGATTTGAAAATAAGGATGAGAATTTTAAAATCGAGGCATTGCTTAACCGGGAGCCAATGTAGGTCAGCGAGCACAGGGGAGATTGACGAACAGGACTTGGTGCGAGTTAGGACACGGGCAGCCGAGTTTTGGATGACCTCAAGTTTACGCAGGGTAGAATGTGGGAGGCCAGCCAGGAGTGCGCTGAAATAGTCAAGTCTAGAGGTAACAAAGGCATGGATGAGGGTTTCAGCAGCAGATGAGCTGAGGCAAGGGTAACAGATCATGTGACAGGGAGCCTAACATGACCAATGATGCAAAACTCAGCCCGGAAGAATTCCTTGAGTGTTAAGCGAGTGTGGAACAAAAATTAACTATCTTGATTTCAGTGTGTGGTGACTGGGTGAAGGTGGAACAGTTACCCCGATCACTGAAGCACCAGTGGAGATGAACCACAGGGTAGATCCAACTCTCAGCTGCTGTAAGACACGCATCAGTTGTCAGACTCAATCCTGACCTTCACAGCACAGTATCCCCTGAGCTGCTACACTTGCCCATTGCAGCTCAATTTGTTGCCCAAATACCAACAGTTTTCTACAAAAGGTTGTGGAAGTGATGAAGTTGCTGGGATGTGATAAGAAACATCTTGCACTATAACTGTGTCTCAGCGACAGACCACCAAGTATGGGCCGAGAGGTTCCACAGTGAGGAAAGGAGAAAAACACTGGAGAGCGAGTTGTCCAGGGTCTCTCGCAGAGCATTTTCAGCGTGTTCCGACTCTGCCCCTGCCTCAGCTCATCTGCTGCTGAAACCCTCATCCAGGTCTTTGTTACCTCTAGACTCGACTATTCCAATTTACTCCTGGCCGGCTTCCCACCTTGGACCCAACGTAAACTTCAGCTCATCCAAAACTCTGCTGCTCTGTGTCCTAACTCGCACCAAGTCCCGTTCACCCATCACCCCCAGTGCTCGCTGACCTACACTGACTCCCGGTTAAGCAACGCCTCAATTTTAACATGTGTGAGATTGTGTGTGAGTGTGTGAGTGTGTGAGTGTGTGAGTGTGTGAAAGAGCGTGTGTGTGAGTGAGAGATTGTGCGTGAGAGATTGTGCGTGTGAGATTGTGCGTGTGAGATTGTGCGTGTGAGATTGTGCATGTGAGATTGTGCGTGAGAGATTGTGCGTGAGAGATTGTGCGTGAGAGATTGTGCGTGTGAGATTGTGCGTGAGAGATTGTGCGTGTGAGATTGTGCGTGAGAGATTGTGTGTGAGAGATTGTGCGTGTGAGATTGTGCGTGAGAGATTGTGCGTGTGAGATTGTGTGTGTGTGTGTGTGAGAGATTGTGCGTGTGAGATTGTGTGAGATTGTGTGTGTAAGTGTGTGAAAGAGCGTGTGTGTGTGTGAAATTGTGCATGTGAGATTGTGTGAGATTGTGCGTGTGAGATTGTGCGTGTGAGATTGTGCGTGTGAGATTGTGCGTGTGAGATTGTGTGTGAGAGATTGTGCGTGTGAGATTGTGCGTGAGAGATTGTGTGTGTGAGATTGTGCGTGTGAGATTGTGCGTGAGAGATTGTGTGTGTGAGATTGTGCGTGAGAGATTGTGTGTGTGAGATTGTGTGTGTGAGATTGTGCGTGAGAGATTGTGCGTGAGAGATTGTGCGTGAGAGATTGTGTGTGAGAGATTGTGCGTGAGAGATTGTGCGTGTGAGATTGTGCGTGAGAGATTGTGCGTGAGAGATTGTGCGTGTGAGATTGTGCGTGAGAGATTGTGCGTGAGAGATTGTGCGTGTGAGATTGTGTGTGAGAGATTGTGCGTGTGAGATTGTGCGTGTGAGATTCTGTGTGAGAGATTGTGCGTGAGAGATTGTGCGTGTGAGATTGTGCGTGAGAGATTGTGCGTGTGAAATTGTGCATGTGAGATTGTGTGAGATTGTGTGTGAGAGATTGTGCGTGTGAGATTGTGTGTGTGTGTGTGTGAGAGATTGTGTGTGTAAGTGTGTGAAAGAGCGTGTGTGTGTGTGAGATTGTGCATGTGAGATTGTGTGTGTGAGATTGTGTGAGTGTGTGTGTGAGATTGTGCATGTGAGATTGTGCGTGTGTGAGTTTGTGTGAGATTGTGCGTGTGAGATTGTGAGATTGTGTGTGTGAGTGTGTGAAAGAGCATGTGTGCGAGTGTGAGATTGTGCGTGTGAGATTGTGTGTGTGTGTGAGATTGTGTGTGTGTAAGTGTGTGAAAGAGCGTGTGTGCGAATGTGAGATTGTGCGTGTGCAGATGTCGGGTGACGATAGACTTGTCTGATGTCCTTCACAATGAAATATTTGGCCGTGCTCACTGCCTGTGTTCACATATGATGAATGGGCATTCGGGAAAAGTGTCAGATTGAAACAGGAAGAAAAATGGAAAATAAGAATGAAATGCTGACTCGTGAATCAGAGTAAGAGCCCTGGGACTGGTATTAAATAACGGTGGGCAGAAAGCAATTTGTTAACAGATTTTCATAAACAATTGATCAGACTCACTCAGCAAACATGACTGAAGATGGCAAGAGCACAGGAACATGATGTAAACATCACGGCAAAGCTGCAGATCCGGCACTACATCTATTAGCAACAGTGCAGTTACTAGAAATGTCAGACTCGGTTTAGTCCAATTGAAACAGATTCCACTGCAAACCAATTAAAGATTCATGAAAAGAATTTACTCAAGGATTCGCCAATTGTGAGCAGGGGCCGGACCAACATTGCTCCCTCAACCAACACCAGCAACATCGCACTAACCAATCATTCCTCTCATTGCTGATTGTGGGATCTTGTTGTGCGCAAAATGACTGCCTACATGCCATCAGTCACTGCACTTCAAAGTGGTCCACTGCATGTGGCTCACTGTGAGGCGTGACGAAGTCCTGTGTAAATCCAGATCTTCCTTCCTTCCATTACACCAGCAGGTTTGTAGTTCCTGAGCTACAGCATGACGGCTCACATCAAAACCTTTCGTCTTAGTGTGGGCTAATCATGGACTGAAAATAATCTGCATCAATTGCCTAGTACCGGCTAGTTGATGGGTTTTTGTCTCTCATCGACGTGCTGTCACGCCCACACTTTTGTTCAGTTAGGAGAACACGAATCCCAGTATTATCCCTCGCTCCAATTCACCTCCCTCACATAAGTTTAATTCCCCGGCTACTGACGTGTGTGTTCACTTCACTCAGCTATGTTTAAGTCCAGAGAGACCAATTGCTCCCATTTATGTCCTTCAGCCCCGGTCAGTGGGAGTTGAACCTCAAAAACGGGTGGGTTTGGGTCGGGTGGGATGTAAAAATGTTAAAAATCTGAAACACAACTCCCAACCCGCCCACTTCCGGTTTTAACAGGGGTGGGACAGGGGCGGGTGGCTCATTTAAATATTATAGTGAGGCTGTGTGCCTCAGATTTAACCAACATTTTAAAGTTAACCCGACAGCTAAAGGGAGGCAAGGACTGCTGGGTCCAGCGGGTAAGTGTCTTTTACTGACCTGCTGGATCCAGTTTACCTGCTTCACCCACCCCTCACGATCAGACACCACCACCACCACCCCATTCCGACCTCCCCGCGACCCTTCCGACCTCCCCCGCGACCCTTCCGCCCTCCCCCGCGACCCTTCCGCCCTCCCCGCGACTCTTCCGCCCTCCCCGCGACCCTTCCGACCTCCCTGCGACCTTCCGACCTCCCCCGCGACCCTTCCGACCTCCCCCGCGACCCTTCCGACCTCCCCGCGACCCTTCCGACCTCCCCCGCGACCCTTCCGACCTCCCCGCGACCCTTCCGACCTCCCCCGCGACCCTTCCGACCTCCCCGCGACCCTTCCGACCTCCCCCGCGACCCTTCCGACCTCCCCGCGACCCTTCCCACCTCCCCGCGACCCTTCCGCCCTCCCCCGCGACCCTTCCGCCCTCCCCCACGACCCTTCCGACCTCCCCCGCGACCCTTCCGACCTCCCCCCGCGACCCTTCCGACCTCCCCCCGCGACCCTTCCGACCTCCCCCCGCGACCCTTCCGACCTCCCCCGCGACCCTTCCGACCTCCCCCCGCGACCCTTTCGACCTGCCCCGCGACCCTTCCGACCTCCCCCGCGACCCTTCCGACCTCCCCCGCGACCCTTCCGACCTCCCCCGCGACCCTTCCGGCCTCCCACGTGACCCCGGCCTCCGATCTCCCCTCTGGCCTCCAATTTCCCCCCCACCACCTTTCCGAGCCCTCCCTCCTCTCCGTCTCCGGCCTGGTGCCAAAGGCGACCTGCCCGACAGCCAGCCAGCCTCTCAATCTGTTGATCAGGTCCTGCCTTTAAATTAGGCTTGGCCTGAGGGAAACCCGTTCTTCCTGACCTCAAAACAGCCCCCCTGCTCCCTTCCCGCCCCCGAGCCTCCTTCTGTGCCGTTATGACTAAATGAAGAAGGGAGGAGGGGAGGGGAGAGGTGAGGGAGGGAGGGTGAGGGGTGAGGGGGAGGGAGCAGGGGGGAGGGAATATTGTGGGGAGGGGGAGAGGGGAGGAAGGGGGGGAGAGGGGAGGAAGGGGGGGAGAGGGGAGGAAGGGGGGGAGAGGGGAGGAAGGGCGGGAGAGGAGAGGAAGGGGGGGAGAGGGGAGGAAGGGGGGGAGAGGGGAGGAAGGGGGGGAGAGGGGAGGAAGGGGGGAGAGGGGAGGAAGGGGGGGAAAGGGGAGGAAGGGGGGAGAGGGGAGGAAGGGGAGGGGGGGAGAGGGGGAGAGGGGAGGGGGGGAGAGGGGAGGGGGGGAGAGGGGAGGGGGGGGAGAGGGGAGGAAGGGGTGGGGAGAGGGAGAGGGGAGTGAATGAAAACAAACACTGACTTCATCCCAAAGGGTTACAACTGCTAAAGCCAGTGAACGGCATCATTAAACCCGAGCGAATTGCAACAATCTGAGCAGCAATATTTTACTACAGATACTCACAGGCAGAAAATTGAAGTTTGACTTTATTCTGCCTGTGGGCTACAAGTGACTAAACTCAATTAAAAAGAAGGAAACCTTTCAAGCAGTCCAGTGAGTGCCTCATGGGTTTCTGTCTCCCATGTGATATTAATACTGGCCTATAACCTCTGAAGTCAATTATCAGGGACGTATGTTAAAACTATCAAAATATATGGATTATATTTCTTGGTGATGTTCTGTGCCAGAGGAGCTGAAAGTGTTTGGCATCATGAGACACAAAATACTTTCTGTTTCTAAACCGCTATCATCTGTATTACCCTTTCATCTCACCTCTTAGCTCGACAAACAGGTTACATCTTTATGTATAAATCTATCTACATAATTATTGGGGATGAAGGGGATATCTCTTTGAGAGTCGGAACAGGTGCGATGGGCTGAATGGCCTCCTTCCATGCAGTAAAATTCTATACATCTCTAGTCTGATGCTTGGTAATGGTGTGTCTGTGCTCACTGCTCTCATCCTGTTAAAGACCTAGATCATGTTTCATCTTTATCTTCTCCATCCCATGAAAACCAGTCCAGATCCCTCAATAATGTGGAGTCCCAAAGCTTTTACAGTGAGTTCTGCAGGGCTAAAGTTACCATTTTATATTATAATGAAATGCCATCAAATGTACCGCTGGAACTGACCATCCTTGTTGATAGCAGTTTCACATTAACCGGTACTTCAGTCCATGGCCAAGAATTGCTCCAAAATCCTCTTCCTTTATTAATGAATGACCAAGTAAGTGAATGGGTCACATTCCCCATGCTTTGATTTACATTTATGTTTTGTTAGTGACCCGCAGACATAGCTTGGTGTCTAATATTGGAACCTGCAACCTTACAGGATGCAGCCCAACTTTAAGAGAGCAAGCAGCAGCCCTTTAACTGCTGCTCCCACCGGAGATGTTGCCCATTGAAGCCCAGTGCACTCCCTGTGGCTGGCTTTGTCCACCACATGTGTAGCAGTCCTGCCATCACTGAAACAGGATCACATGATCAACCCTCCAGCACACACCCTCCACACTTCACACACTTCAAAGTTTAAAAAGTGTTAAAAAAAGAGAAAGAAATGCCAATCATTTCCTGTTGGCTCTTCTGGCTTTGAAAACCTGACTCCTCCCCAAGCTGCGGATTTACAAGCTGCCGATCTACAGAAACTTCCCTCTGCAATTTGCCTCCAATTTACTTTGGGATGTGTCTGTTTAGACCACTTCACCACCAGGCGTGCCTGAGAATTGGTCTTAAAAGGGCAGGCCAGGTAAAACACACCTCTAGTGTAGCAGCTAAATATCACAACCAGATCCCAGACTACTCATGAGCAATGCCATGGGAGATCAGTCAGGATTGGTTAAAAATAAAGTTAGGAGGCAAACTTTAAACAAAACAAAGACCATAAGTTGTAAAGGATCAACAGCATATAACACTGGACGGCACAGTGGGTTAATCATATTGGGATCAATTTCCTTGGTGCTTCTTCTGCACCACCACCATAACTTGGGCAGAAGTACAACGGATTACGTGCAAAGTTACGGTAACAGAGGAAATCCTATTGTCCTTTCTCCTTTGGGAGCTGGGTTTGAATCCAGTGAGGCGGAGAGTTGAAAGTCTCCTCTTTCCCCATCAATTGTAAGGATCCAGCAGATAAAGATGAGGTGATGCAAACATGAAATACAAGCACACGATGAGGCACTGCCTGCTACACAGGTAAGGGATTTGGGCTCTAACTATTGATCAGTGAAAGCTGCCAAACAACACAAACCTTCGCAACAAGATTAACCATCTAACTGGATGTATGTCAAGGGCATTCGATTATAAATCAGCGGTTAGTCTAACCTGTTGCAGATTCTTTGTGAAGCTGCTTTTGGTTTAGTGTGTGCACTCTTGGGCACCCAGTCGAAGAACATTGAAGCACTGATACAAGGACCGAGACCAGTAAGAGGTCCATTCCCAGACTTGAAGCTCCACTCACTCAACTAGATCCTGACCTTATATATTCCTTCTCCACCAATCATTTCTCACACCAATTTAGGTCATGTGACCACCCACCCTTACTATCCACACTCTAATTGGCTCTTACCACAACCCTATCTACTAATGAGGATTCAACTGAGCTCCAGTTAAATGGACTCTACAGCACAGAAGCAGACCATGCAGCCCAACTGGTCCGTGCCGGTGTTGCTGCTCCACACCAGCCTCCTCCCACCCATCAACATATCCTTCTATTCCCTTTTCCCTCATGTGTTTATCTGGCTTCCTCTTAAATGCATCTACGCTATTCGCCTCAACCACTCCCTGTGGTAGCAAGTTCCACATCCTCACCACTCTCTGGGTGAAGAACTTTCTCCCATATTTGGACATTTCAGTACACCACAGCTTCTATCTATTTTAGACATTTCCTATTGAATTTATTAGTGACTCTTTTATATTTATGGCCCCTAGTTCTGGTCTCTGCCTCAAGTGGAAACATTTTCTCCACATCTACCCTATCAAACCCTTTCATAGGTCACCCCCTCAGCCTTCTCTTTTCCAGAGAAAAGAGTCCCAGCCTGTTCAATTTTTCGGGATAGTTATAACCTCTCAGTTCTGGTATCAACCTTGTGAATCTTTTTTGCACCTTTGCTAGTGCCTCTATATTATTTTTATAATATGGAGACCAGAACTGTGCACAGTGCTCCAAGAGTGGTCGAACCAAGGTTCTATACAAGTTTAACGTAACTTTCTCTGCTTTTCAATTCTATCCCTCGAGAAATGAACCCCAGTGCTTGGTTGGCTTTTTTTTATGGCCTTATTAACCTGTGTCGCTACTTTTACTGATCTGTGTATCTGTACCCTGGATCCCTCTGTTCCTCTAACCCATTCAGGCTCTAAGTATTCAAGCATTATGTGGCCTCCTTATTCCTCCTACCAAAGTGCACCACCTCATACTTATTCTAATAGACACTAGTTTAATTAATTAATGGATGAATTGACAATAGTGAGTGGGACTGATCTTTGGTGAGTTTAATGTATGAATGCAGTAGATGCACAAATCAAAATTTGTTGGTGAGAACATGAAATTAGATTGTCACGAGTCTCCACTGCCTCTGCCAGCACAGCAGCCCTTGTAGTTGCTGTCTGTCCACCAGCAGGCATGTGTGTGTGTTGGTGAGGTCAATGCGCATGGTCATCGGGCAGCTAGTGTGCAGCACAATACCTGGGCCGCAATTTCCAGCCGCCACCCATTTCTCAACTGAGGAATGGGCGGTCACCGCGACCCCCCACTGACCCCCCCAAGGCCTGTCTGAGGCAATTTCCAGGAGGGCCTGTACATGGAGGGCTGCCCACCCACCGGAAACAGGGACCAGGCAGCCCACCCACCGGAAACAGGGACCAGGCAGCCCACCCACCGGAAACAGGGACCAGGCTGCCCACCCACCGGAAACAGGGACCAGGCAGCCCACCCACCGGAAACAGGGACCAGGCAGCCCACCCACCGGAAACAGGGACCAGGCAGCCCACCCACCGGAAACAGGGACCAGGCTGATCAAATGCGTAAATTGACTGTAAGCACTCGATCTCAATTATCAGGTGCAAAGAGGCGCAGCCTGTAGCACTCACTCTCCACCCAGTTGTACCAGGCATTGGGAAGCCTGACGGATGGTCCTATTCGAGGCCCTCAGCTGGCCGGCCCAGCATGGGACCCTTCGGCCTCCCACAACCAGCGAGTAGCAGTGTGGCTCCCGTTCAGTGGCCGCGGTTCGCCGGCAGCACGTCAATGAGGTCTGGATCTCAGGTTGTCTCGGGCCCCATGCCATCACCAACAGGCGGGCAGCCCGGCTCCTCTGGTTATTCACCTCCCAGGAGTTTGCAGACTTTAGGCAAGGCACCAACCGAGCAATGAATGGACTGACACTCACAGGACCTTCCAATAATAGATTGCATGAACTTTTGTGTCTGATTATATTGGTCATTGGCTGGTGCTCGGGGTGAGAGTCACAAGCCAACATTTCACAGCAAACCCAAACACCTGCCGTTGCAGATGGTTCTGTTGTCAAAGGAAACTGTCCGAGGATGAAGTGAGAATTTCACCGGGTCATGTTGCTGGCTGATCACAGAAGCCAGCTTGATGTGTGCCATTGCATTGACTGATGATGCCTCAATTTCTATGTGAGTTCAGTCCGCACAGCCCTGCACACTTGGGAATCCTGCAATAGGATGCAATCTTTGCTCTGTGTCTCACTGTTTGTCTACACTTTCAGGAAAATGGATGAACTGCCAAGCCCTATGGAAAGTGCATCTGTCGCTGTGTGAATACAGATTGAGCTGCCTGAAGCTAAGCTTCTGCAGACCTGCTCCAGGTGCCATAATCAGGAGAGCAGCTAATAGCTGCAGTGACTTTTACTGTCACAGCGCTGGGAGTCAGTGAAACACCCTTTACATCTATAATTAGCATGTGGCAAATCTCACTGATTAACCTCCTAAACCTCCGTGCACATTCTTCTCAAGGGCAACTCGAGATGGGCAATAAATGCCGGCCTTGCCAGCGACGCCCACATCCCGAGAATGAATTAAAAAACCATGGTTCCTCAGATTATATTCCCTTTGCTTTGGTTCGTGTCTTCTCACATTCCCCAGATCTGCAAGTACCGGTTCTCTTGGCCTCACACTCACCTATTCGGATGCACATCACACTCGTTTAAATGGCTTTCTAATCAATGTCACTCCTGTAGATCATAAACATCACTCCTGACAGTTCAGCTCAGGATTCCCCTGGTCCCTCTCATCTGATGATCACTCCTGTATTGTCAAAGCGGACAGTGCAGCCCCAGTGCAACGCAACTGGAAACAGCCTGGGCTCCCCGGGAATCCCAACCCTCATTCAAACCGGGAATGATAGCAGAAAAATCTTATTGAAATCAAAATGGGATCAGGAGGTGTTTTCTGTTTTTATTTCAGGTTTCCAGCATCCACAGTATTTTGTTCCTGTACCAGCTATGTGGATGTTAGTTTAACGTTTCCAGTATAGTTTCTCTCCGTGATATCCTGAGTACTTAATATTTCAAGAAAGATATTGAAAAATTGCTGAAAAAAACACGAAGAATGAGCATTAACGATTATTCCCTCCTTGCCAACATCATGTGCTCCCAGATCAGGTGGAGCAACGATCAAATGCAAGGCTTAGAAAAAGATCCCAAAGGTGAGACTGGCTGATTAAAATGCAGCATGTATTTAATAGAGCAGTTTATGCATCCTTTGAACATTTGAGATAAATGTCGGGCTTACAATAAAATCTACAGAGACGTTGCATTGCTGCCTGTGCTGTGCCCTGTTCTCTAACACTCAGACTGTGGCGATGTGCCGCTCAGAACCAGTCTCAGATCAGTCACCGCAGCCTCGCTTTGCAGCACCTTGTTCACAAGGCCTGGCTGTGACTCTATCATCATCGGGAGAGAGCTCTGGGATTATCTGCTCACACACACACGCAGGCCTCTGCTCATGGCCGATACATTTGAAATGTATTGAGAGAGTGAGGAACCGTTGAGGACTGTCCACACTTAAAGCTGCTGGCTGTACATTTACACAGTGCCCAGGAGGCACAATATGGTGTGAGTCAGCCTCCTGCTCCTGTCCCTGTCCTGCTCTCTGGAGTCAGCTTGGTACCTGACTGCAGTTATACTGCCAATTCTGTGCTGCTGGGGAATAGGACTATCTCTGAAACACATGGTTGCCACGGTGTCCAAACACACGACTAAGAGGAAACTTCTGACGGACCATCTGCTTTCCCGGTCAGTCAGGATTCACCATCAGCCAGTATTTGCTGGTGTATAAAGTTCCAGCGTCCCGAATAGTAAAGCATTTTACAGAAAAACTGAATAATTAACGTGTATTTAATAAGAATCTATTGCCACTGTGCTAATTAGCAATATTCCAACAACTCTGTAAATGCAGAACTGTAGGAAGATTATAAATGTTTGATATCATGAGACATGCATTATTAATTCTAGATGAATTCTGCCTTAGAAATATTCCCCATTGTGCTGCTCCTATGCTCCATGCCATTTTCTAATTCTCATTTAAGTAGATATTTTTAGGGTGAATTTGGTTCTGATACACAGAGCTGAAAACAAAGCTCAGTCCACCCGCAGCGAGCTCACTCCATTGCCCAGTGGTCAGCGAGGGGTGTCAGTGCTGGGAATGGACGCATGCTCTTATTGCCAGCAGCTTGGGCTCCCAGGTCAGGTGTAGCAAGGATCAATTATATGGAACAGCTTCAACCCAACCTCATAAGTTAAGGTTCTGACAAAAGGACATCGACCTGAAACATTCGGGGGGAATTTTGCCAGCCCTGGGGAGGTGGGACTGCCGGGAAAATGGCAGAAACTGGGAGCGGGTACCGACCCCACTCCCAACCCGCCTCCGTGCCTTCTTCCCGGGAGATGGGTCCCCGACTCGCGCAGGGACCAGTCTCCTCGAGGCGGGAAGGGGATTACAGCCACTTAGCTGCCTGTTAACAGGTAGTTAACAGGCAGTTAAGAGGCTTATCCCCATTTTAGCCACACAAGTGCAGGCTTCCAGACGGCTGCAAACCTTGACAGGGTCAGCGAGGCGAGCACTGGGTCTGCGGGGGTGAGAGGGATCGAAAAGTGCACTGTGGAGGTGAGTGATGGGTGCAAGTGTGGAGAGGTAAGTATGAGAGGTGAGTGCAAAGTGTTAGAAAAAGTTTACTTACCTTTGTTTCTTTCTGCAGGCTTCAACCCTTGGGGATCCGGAGGTGCCTCATCTCAACGGCAGAAATGACAGAATGGCTGCTGCATTCTCCGATGCAGGAGCCATCTGATGTCTGCTAAGGAGAGAGGTGTGGTAAGTCTTCAGTCCAAGGGCTTACCTTTGAACAGAGATTGTCAGTGTTTGATAGCTTCTCAAAGCTGTCAAACGCTGACAATTCATCTGTCAAAAATTTTTGACAGATGAAACGTCATACGCTGACGTCCTCTTGTCATCGGCTTTCCCGCAGGGCTGTCTTAACAAGGTCAATCAAGGGAAAATAGCGTGGGTTGGCCGGACGTCGTTGGGGGCGGGACTGAAACCTGACAAGCAGCAGTCCCGCCCCCAACGCGTCCCCATTGATAAAATCCAGCCCAACTCTGTTTCTTTCTCCACAGATGCTGCCTGACCTATTGATTATTCCCAGCATTTTCTGTTTTATTCTCATAAGTTAATGAATAGCAGGGGTAAATGGTACAATTCTGAGTGTGCATCACAGGCCATCAAACAATGAGATAGAGGGCAAGATTTGTAGACAGCTCAGAGAGAGATGTCAAAACAGCAGGACATAACACTGACAGGACAACGACAAGTAACTGAAGTGAGAGTAGCAGAACAATTGGGAAATAGCGACCACAACATAGGCTCAATGTGAAATAAAAAGGACATTGAAGGGCACAACATTGGGTGATTTAACTATCCCGATATCGATAATGTATGTGGTCAAAGTGGGGAACTCTTAGAATGCTTCCTTGATCAGTGCGTGTCTGGCCCAGCAAGGAGCGTTGCTTGATTTTGTTTGGGGAAATGAAGTGGGACAAGTAACTGAAGTGAGAGTAGCAGAACAATCGGGAAATAGCGATCCCAACATCGGCTCAATGTGAAATAAAAAGGACAATGAAGAGTCAAAGATCAGGGTGATAAAAGGGGATCCAGCCCGAATTAATTGAGCAGAAAGGTCGACAGGTCAGCAGTGAGGAAACTTCAAATCAGAGCTGGAGAGAGTTATAGCTCCAGTCCCAGAGGGTGAAAAGCTGCTGTGTGAAAGAGTAGAGTTCCAGGGATAATTAGAGAGATTGAAATTGTACTAAACCTTGAAAGGGAGGCATATGATATAACTGGGCAAAAAAACTAAAGATAATCACAAAGTGCAGTGGGGAAGGAGAAAAAAGAATATGAAAAAGGCAGCAGATAATATAAGAGGAATAAAAGGGAATAATAAGGGCTTTTATACACATCAATAAAAGAACAGATAAAGCGAGGACAGAATCACACATTATTAAAAGGACATTAAAGCCACAGAGAGCGTACAGTGTAAATGCACAGGATGAAGGCAGGATGGGAAACTGTAGTTCTGAGAGAGACTTGAGCTACTGCAGGAGAAGCGGAGATTTAATAGAGGGTTTTCAAATTATAAAGGGTTTTGATAGTGAAATAAGGAAAGACTATTTTCTGTGGTTGGAGAGTCAGTAATGAAGGATGATCAATTTAAAACTGTCACAGAGAGCGAGGAGAGAGGTTAGGAGACATATCTTTATGAGTAGTTTATTGCAGCACAAAATGGTTTACGACAGGGAATGTTTGAAGCAGAAACCATTCTATCTTTTCAAGGATGAGTAGATAAAGATTTATAGCAGATAAAGATACGGAGCTACAAGCAATGGTCCCGCTAAGGTGCGCGGCCACACAGTCATCAGCAAGGTCCGGCGCAGGCCGCTCCCGGCTTTTACATTGGAGATACCGCACAGGCGCAGGAATTTGAGTGGGGTGGGCAGCTTACGGGGGATGTTGGCTCTGAGGGAGAGCGCCGGGAAGTGGAGTTAGTTTTGGATTGTTCTAGTAAAGAGTCAACACAGACATGATGGGCCGGTGACCCCCTGAACTGTAAATATCTGTGGTCTGGTTCATGAGGAGACTCCGCTGTCCCACTGTGACATTTCCATTCCGCGCATCCTTGCTGTCTATCCGCTGGGAGTGTTAAATTACTGTGGAACGCAGGACAGTTTTGGAGAGTGGGGAGAATTAAGACAAGGATCCATGTTAAGAATTATAAAATGAGACACTCAAGTGGCCGTGAAATGCTCTCAACTCTGGCTGCACCAGAGGTTTTACAATTCTTTACACTTATTTTTATAAAGTATGACTCCTGCATTTCTTAGTTTTCACATTGTTACCTTTTATTTCATAGTATCCATGCCTAAAATCTTCACTTCTGTAAATATAATTTCAAAATAACTTGTATTTATATAGCACCCGATTACATCGCTCACAAATGTCTCGAGGCACTTTTCATAGTGTGGGGTTTGTAATGCATTTGAGTGGAAATATGTTATTATTTGTACAAATATGGTTGAATGTGTAAAAATTTCTATCATCGAACACGTGAGCGGATGGTGGGAATCCTACAAAAGTTCCAGGATGTAATATATCCCAATCAGGGCTAACTGCAAGGTCAGGGTTCACTGCAAAGATCAGGGTTCACTGTAAGGTCAGGGCAACGCGATTTCAGATTCTGAAGGACAAGAAATCTACCTGCAGAAACTGCCAGGCCTTTTCCACAACAGAGGAGTGTCTGATAATCCAAACTATGGCCAAGATATGAATTGCATTCTTCTCCCTCACCATCGCTATCTGAGCTCCAATATTTGCTCCGCTCCCTGCACTTGAATGGAGCCTCTGCAGGAAACATAGACAATCCCATCTGTCTGCTTCCACTCAATCTGGCAATCACACTTCCTGAGGTTCACACCGTCAATCTGCATTTCCACTCCCTTTAATTGCTCAATTAACTCAGGCAAATTACCCAGCTCAAGACTAAACAAATCATTTTCCTTCCATACTGTTCCCCTCGCCTGTGCTCATTTTCAGTTAATTAGGGGGTCCCCTGGATCGTGGAGACTGAAGTTTGAAGTTGCTGAAGCCTCCGATCACACAGTGGTCACTGGAGTAAGAGCAATAATGTTACTGTTATAAATGTCAATCTGGTGATGACTGACAGCCCTTAACTTTCCCCCAATTCCTACTCGGTGTCCAATCTGTCTCCTTTGTGAAGCAGCCGGGGTGGTTTGCTCACATTACATAAGAACATAAGAAACAGGAGCTGGAGTCGGCCATTCGGCCCCTCGAGCCTGCTCCGCCATTCAATAAGATCATTGGCTGATCTTCTACCTCAACTCCACTTTCCTGCACTATCCCTATATCCCTTGATTCCCTTCATTCCCCCAAAATGTATCGACCTCTGTCTTGAATATACTCAATGACTGAGCCTCCACAGCCCTCTGGGGTAATGAATTCCAAAGATTCACCACCCTTTGAGTGAAGAAATTTCTCCTCAGCTCAGTCCTAAATGGCCGACCCCTTATTCTGAGACTGTGACCCCATGTTCTAGATTCCCCAGCCAGGGGAAACATTTTCTTAGCATTAACCCTGTCAAGCCCCTTAAGGATTTTATATGTTTCAATGAGATCACCTCTCATTCTTCTAAACTCTCAGGAATATAGGCCTAGTCTACTCAATCTCTCCTCATAGGGCAATCCCCTCATCCCAGGAACCAGTCTAGTGAACCTTCATTGCACTCCCTCTAAGGCAAGTATGTCTTTCCTTAGGTAAGGAGACCAGAACTGTACACAGTACTCCAGGTGTGGTCTCACCAATGCCCTGTATAATTGTACTAAGACTTCTTTACTCTTATACTCTAATCCTTTTGTAACAAAAGCTAACATACCATTTGCTTTCCTAATTGCTTGCTGTACCTGCATGTTAACTTTCTGTAATTCATGTACAAGGACAGCCAGGACCCTCTGAATGCAAACATTTCCCAGTCTCTTACCATTCAAAAAATATTCTGCTTTTTTGTTTTTCCTACCAAAGTGGATAACTTCACACTTCCCCACATTGTATTCCATTTGCCATGTTCTTGCCCACTCAGTCAACCTGTCTATATTTCTCTGCAGCCTCTTTGCGTCCTCCTCACACCTCACTTTCCCACCTAACTTTGTATCATCAGCAAACTTGGATACGTTACACTCAGTCCCTTCATCTAAGTCATTAATATAGATTGCAAATAGCTGAGGCCCAAGCATTGCTCCTTGTGGTACCCCGCTAGTTACAGCCTGCCAACCCGAAAATGTCCCTTTTATTCCTACTCTCTGTTTTCTGTTTATTAACCAATCCTCAATCCATGCTAATATATTACCCCCAATCCCATGAGTCCTAATTTTGTGTAATAACCTCTTGTGTGGCACCTTATCGAATGCTTTTTGAAAATCCAAATGCACTACATCCACTGGTTCCTCCTTATCCATCCTGCTAGTTACATCTTCAAAAAAACTCTAGCAGATTTGTCAAACATGATTTCCCTTTCATAAAACCATGTTGATTCTGCCTAATCATATTATGATTTTCTAAGTGCCCTGTTACCACGTCCCTAATAATAGATTCTAGCATTTTGCCTACTACTGATGTCAGGCTAACTGGCCTATAGTTCCCCGTTTTTTCTCTTCCTCCTTTCTTAAATAGCGGGGTTATGTTTGCTACCTTCCAATCCTTGGGGACTCTTCTAGAATCTGGGGAATTCTGGAAGATTAACACCAGTGCATCCATTATTTCTGCAGCTACCTCTTTTAAAACCCTAGGATGCAGGTCATCAGGTCCAGGGGATTTGTTGCCACTTAGTCCCATTAATTTCACTAGTACTATGTCTTTACTTATACTGATTTCTTTAAGTTCCTCATTCTCTCTAGACCCTTGATTCCCCATTATTTCTGGAATTTTTTTGTGTCTTCTACCATGAAGACAGATACAAAGTATTTGTTTAATGTCTCTGCCATTTCCTTATTGCCCATTATAATAAGTGTAGCTTGGTGTTACTGAGACACTGCACATACCTTTTGGGGATCCTGAGCTTCTGAAATGCAGAATTCAGGAGACATTGGTGGAGATCAGAGTCTAGCTGGCACACTGTGATGCCCACAGACTCTCCGACCCACTGGTCCTGTTGCGTGAGCTCTGTGTTGTGACTGCATGATAACCCCTACTGTCTCCCTTAAGAGCTGAAGTTTCAAATTTACGCATTCCTAGAAAATCTCTCTGCCCTTTGTTTGAATGTAGGCATTAACACAAACAAATAACGAGTGAACAAATTTGATGTGAACATGGGGGATCTGCCGTCTGAGGGGGGGATCTGCCGTCTGAGGTAATATGGGCTGAAGTTAGAAATAGGAAAGGAGCGGTCACGTTGTTAGGAGTTTTCTACAGGCCCCCAAATAGTAACAGAGATGTGGAGGAAGAAATTGCAAAGCAGATTATGAATAGGTGTGGAGGTCACAGAGTAGTTGTCATGGGTGACTTCAACTTTCCAAATATTGATTGGAACCTTTATAGGTCAAACAGTTCGGATGGGATAGTTTTTGCACAGTGTGTGCAGGAGGGTTTCCTGACACAATATGTGGATAGGCCGACAAGAGGTGGGGCCACATTGGATTTGGTACTGGGTAATGAACCGGGCCAAGTGTTTGATTTGTATGTGGGAGAGCACTTTGGAGATAGTGACCACAATTCGGTGACTTTCACTATTGCAATGGAGAGGGATAGGGCCATACGGCAGGGCAGGGTTTATAATTGGGGGAGGGGTAATTATGATGCGATTAGGCAAGAATTAGGGAGCATAAGATGGGAACAGAAACTATCAGGGAAAGGCACAAACGAAAAGTGGAGCTTTTTCATGGAGCAATTACTGCATGTCCTTGATAGGTATGTCCCTGTCAGGCAGGGAGGAAATGGCCGAGTGAGAGAACCATGGTTCACAAAAGAGGTTGAATGTCTAGTCAAGAGGAAAAAGGAAGCGTATGTAAGGATGAGAAAACAAGGTTCAGTTGGGTCGATTGAGGGGTACAAGGTAGCAAGGAATGAGCTAAAAATAGAGCTTAGGAGAGCTAGGAGGGGGCATGAGAAGTCCTTGGTGGGTCGGATCAAGGAAAACCCCAAGGCTTTTTACTCTTATGTGAGAAATAAAAGAATGACCAGGGTGAGGGTAGGGCCGGTCAAGGACAGTAGTGGGAACTTGTGCATGGAGTCAGAAGAGATAGGAGAGGTGATGAATGAATACTTTTCGTCAGCGTTCACCGAGGAGAGGGGCCATCTTTTTGAGGATGAATTTGTGTGATAAAGGTGGCTAGGCTGGAGGAGGTAGATGTTCTGAGGGAAGATGTTTTAGCAATTTTGAAGAACCTGAGGGTCGATAAGTCCCCTGGGCCAGATGGGATATATCCTAGGATTCTTTGGGAGGCAAGGGAGGAGATTGCAGAGCCTTTGGCTTTGATCTTTGGGTCCTCACTGTCCACGGGGATGGTGCCAGAGGACTGGAGAGTGGCGAATGTTGTTCCTCTCTTCAAGAAAGGAAATAGGAATGACCCTGGTAATTATAGGCCGGTTAGTCTTACTTCGGTGGTTGGTAAGATAATGGAAAAGGTCCTGAGGGATAGGATTTATGACCATTTGGAAAGATGCAACTTAATCCGGGATAGTCAACACGGATTCGTGAAGGGTAAGTCTTGCCTAACAAATTTGATTGAATTCTTTGAGGAGGTAACTAAGTGTGTAGATGAAGGTAGAGCAGTTGATGTCGTATACATGGATTTTAGTAAGGCGTTTGATAAGGTTCCCCATGGTCGGCTCATGAAGAAAGTAAGGAGTTGTGGGATAGAGGGAAATTTGGCCGATTGGATAAGTAACTGGCTATCTCATAGAAGGCAGAGGGTGGTGGTGGATGGAAAATTTTCAGACTGGAGACCAGTTACCAGCGGTGTGCCACAGGGGTCGGTGCTGGGTCCTCTGCTGTTTGTGATCTTTATCAATGACTTGGAGGAGGGGACTGAAGGGTGGATCAGTAAATTTGCTGATGACACCAAGATTGGTGGAGTAGTGGATGAGGTGGAGGGCTGTTGTAGGCTGCAAAGAGACATTGATAGGATGCAGAGCTGGGCCGAAAAATGGCAGATGGAATTTAACCCTGATAAGTGCGAGGTGATTCATTTTGGTAGGGCAAATTTGAATAAGGATTACAGGGTCAACGGCAGGGTTCTGAGGAATGTGGAGGAACAGAGGGATCTGGGGGTTCATATCCACAGATCTCTGAAGGTTGCCACTCAAGTGGATAGAGCAGTAAAGAAGGCCTATAGTGTGTTAGCGTTTATTAACAAGGGGTTTGAGTTTAAGAACCGTGAGGTTATGCTGCAACTGTACAGGACCTTGGTGAGACCACATTTGGAATATTGTGTGCAGTTCTGGTCACCTCACTATAGGAAGGACGTGGAAGCATTGGAAAGAGTGCAAAGGAGATTTACCAGGATGCTGCCTGGTTTGGGGGGGAGGTCTTATGAGGAAAGATTTAGGGAGCTAGGGCTTTTCTCTTTAGAGCGGAGGAGGATGAGAGGCGACTTAATAGAGGTTTATAAGATGATGAGGGGGATAGATAGAGTGGATGTTCAGAGACTATTTCCTCGGGTGGATGTAGCTGTTACAAGGGGGCATAATTATAAGGTGCATGGGGGGAGATATAGAAGGGATGTCCGAGGTAGATTCTTTACTCAGAGAGTGGTTGGGGTGTGGAATGGACTGCCTGCTGTGATAGTGGAGTCGGACACTTTAGGAACTTTCAAGCAGTTATTGGATAAGCACATGGAGCACACCAGAATGATAGGGAGTGGGATAGCTTGATCTTGGTTTCGGACAATGCTCGGCACAACATCGAGGGCCGAAGGGCCTGTACTGTGCTCTACTGTTCTATGTTCTATTCTATGTTAATATGGCTCAGGTCCATTTCTATCCATTGGTTTAGATTTGGCACTGAATGGGGTGGTGTGTTCTAGCAGTCTCTGGATGGTTAGTTAGAAGGTGAGTGCGTGTAAAGGACCGACTCTGCTTCATACTGGTGATGGTTGAGACCTGTAAAACATGGCTACACAAAAGAGGCTCCTTCTGTAGCCAAACACTGTATGCAGATCTATAGCTCTGTGAAAACAAGGCATAGCTCACAACAAGAAAATAAGGAATGATTTTAAAATAAAAAACACAATAAGGTGAAGTTGTATTTAGTTTTCAAAAAGAAGGGAAGGTCAAAGGAAAGAGTCTCAGCCTGATTCAGCTGGCTAGCACTCTCTCCTCTAGGTCAGAAGGTTGTGTGTTCAAGCCCCACTCCAGAGACTTGAACTGACACTAGTGCTGCACTGAGGGAGCGCCGCACTGAGGGAGCGCCGCACTGAGGGAGCGTCGCACTGAGGGAGCGCTGCACGGAGGGAGCGCTGCACTGTTAGCGGCTGTCATTTGGTTCAATTGGATGTTAAAGATCCCACTGCACTGTTTGAAGAAGCGGGCAGAGTTCTCCTGGTCTCTTGGCCAACATTCCTCCCCCAAAAACCACCACCAAAACAACAGATTAACTTGTTATTCATCTCTTTGCTGTTTATGGCACCCTGCTGTGTACAATTTAGCTGCCAAGTCTGATTACATAACAACAGTCATTGCACTTCAAAGTCATTCATTGTTTGTGAAGCACATTGAGCTGTTTGAGAGAGGTGATAAGACGTTATACAAATGCAGGTCTTTGCTGAAAAGGGAACAAATTTGATCAGTGAAGAGAATAAATAGTGCAGGAAGGATTAACAGGCAAAGGAAGAAATGCGAGGAAGCGGAGTGTTCATTAAGGCAGTGTTTGGAGTAGACGTCATCCCAGAGATCCTGGTAAACTGCAATTCCACTGACAGGTTGTTATAATGATGACCTGACCTCTCTAGAGAGTAATTAACAGATATGGGGAATTGGAGCCTAAACACTGGCCACTTCCAGCTGTGTACACACTGCCAGAGATGATATCTGACTGACAGACAGGATGATTGACAGACTGTGGAAAGCCTTCTTAATTAAAAGCAGATAGCTATGCATCAGTGTTGGGATCCAGATCCTGTTGTGGTATTTTTATAGGACCCAGTTACTGGTACCGTTGGTCATTACCTTTGTCAAGGTGAATTCTGTGCTTGCCGAGGCAAAGATGTTAATGGTGGAAAAACGGAAGACTTTCCCAGCCCAGGCACCCAGTGTCAGCACGAAGCATCCCACATCGGCTAGTACCCAGCTGCACAGACTACAACTGGAAAAGGTTTATTCCAGTTCTGGTGAAAGGTCACAGACCTGAAATGTTAACTCTGTTTCTCTCTCCACAGATGCTGACCTGCTGAGTATTTCCAGAATTTTCTGTTTTTATTTCAGATTTCCAGCATCTGTAGTATTTTGCTTTTGTATCTGGAGTCCCCCATCTTAGCCCTATCTTCATGGGGAGGCCAAGAACATCCAACAGTAATGGGAAATTGCTGCTGATTACTCTCCTTCATCACCCCCACCCCGCACCCCTCCGCTATTCGCAGCGCTCTGGCTCCTCAGTCGTGGCAGGATGAGACTCAATGATGAACAAAGAGAGAGATCCCTCAGCAAGTACACCAGTGCCTGTGAAAATTAATCTTATTGTGAAGAGATATGATGGAAGATGCTGTGTTCAGTAGCACACCATGGGGAAACTATTTAAGGTCACAGAAGTAGCAGTGGATTCCTAATTATTCTGTAATGGGTTAATATACCAGGACAACCAGTCAGTCACATCTACCTGGGAGGAGTCTGGGCAAAACCACTTCTCATTCACTTCTGTTATAAATGAATTATTCCAACACAGCATTTCCCAATAGTTAATTTCCACCTTGGATACACCTCAAGGACCTGAACTCCAAACCACAGCCCCGAACCCCACCTCACTCCCCGAGCACCAACTCACTCCCCGAACCCCACCTCACTCCCCGAACCCCACCTCACTCCCCGAGCACCACCTCACTCCCCGAACCCCACCTCACTCCCCGAACCCCACCTCACTCCCCGAGCACCACCTCACTCCCCGAACCCCACCTCACTCCCCGAACCCCACCTCACTCCCCGAGCACCACCTCACTCCCCGAACCCCACCTCACTCCCCGAACCCCACCTCACTCCCCGAGCACCACCTCACTCCCCGAACCCCACCTCACTCCCCGAACCCCACCTCACTCCCCGAACCCCACCTCACTCCCCGAACCCCACCTCACTCCCCGAACCCCACCTCACTCCCCGAACCCCACCTCACTCCCCGAACCCCACCTCACTCCCCGACCTCATGGCCCTGAACCCCACCTCACTCCCCGAACCCCACCTCACTCCCCGAACCCCACCTCACTCCCCGAGCACCACCTCACTCCCCGAACCCCACCTCATGGACCTGAACCCCACCTCACTCCCCGAACCCCACCTCACTCCCCGAACCCCACCTCACTCCCCGAGCACCACCTCACTCCCCGAACCCCACCTCACTCCCCGAACCCCACCTCACTCCCCGAGCACCACCTCACTCCCCGAGCACCACCTCACTCCCCGAACCCCACCTCACTCCCCGAGCACCACCTCACTCCCCGAACCCCACCTCACTCCCCGAACCCCACCTCACTCCCCGAGCACCACCTCACTCCCCGAACCCCACCTCACTCCCCGAGCACCACCTCACTCCCCGAGCACCAACTCACTCCCCGAACCCCACCTCACTCCCCGAACCCCAACCCCACCTCATGGCCATGAACCCCAACTCACTCCCCGAACCCCACCTCACTCCCCGAACCCCACCTCACTCCCTGAACCCCACCTCACTCCCCGAGCCCCACCTCACTCCCCGAACCCCACCTCACTCCCCGAACCCCACCTCACTCCCCGAACCCCACCTCATGGCCCCCGAACCCCACCTCACTCCCCGAACCCCACCTCACGGCCATGAAATTCAGCCCCAATTTGGACACAAGAGGAAAAAACTAAGCTTGGTGTTTGGGAGGTTTCAAATCCTTTCTGATATATTTAAAATAGTGTAAATTTTGAATTGGAGAAGGCGGGCGCTCAGCAATAGCAGTGAGTGTGACCCACCGTGACTCAACAAATGTTGACATGCGAGTCGGTCACAGTCATCTCCAAAGGGCACTGTGATTCATGAGATGACACAGGAAGGAGAGAATAGCTTGTGTGTGTGTGTGTGTGTGAGCCAGGGAGTGTATAAATGAAAAGATACAAAGCATGGATTTACACGGAAACGAGTCCAGCGTGTTGATTAGAAAGAGTGAGAAGGGCTGACAGTGCTGCAGGACCAGGGGGTCTCATGGAATGGTGGGCTGCAAACTGGTTTGTCCAGTGTGTTATCAGTCTGAGCTATGTTGGCTCGAGGAGGCAGCGAACCAGTAATTCAAAGCAAAGAGGCAGGAAAAACCCCAAGACAAAGAGTTGGATTATTCTCCATGATTCCATCCCTCCAGGTGTCCACCGCGAATAGCGCTCTCTTGCGCCTCCTCATGGCTGGTTTGAAACCTGCCTGGTAGGCCAGGAGTGCTTGCCCTGCCTGATTAGCATATCATTGAGAGACTGAGGAGAGGGAAAGGGAAGAGAGAGACACTGGGAAGAACATAAAATTTTGAAGAAAATCTCATTCAGCCTACTGAATCATTTCTTGAAACAGACTATGGATAATCTGCTAGCCAATTTATTTAATCTCATCAGAGATGTGGCTAATAAACAGGTAAAAACCCCAGGAAGATAAGACTCGGTGAAATTTATTCCTGATCCCCGAAGGGACTCAAGGATTTTAATCTCACGTTTCAATCCGCTTCAATCAGCTGTGCTTTGCTGCACTCCAGATTGATGGACCAGGAGCATTGCGGTCACTGTGATCTCAGCATTGTTTGGCCATCACTGCCTACACTCATCCTCCTAACCCCCAACCCCACTCAACCAGACATTCATCTGACTCCTTTTCAAAGAGAATCAATTGTGTACGACGGGACTTGGGTCTTCCTACTTTGAAGCCTCTGTCACTTCTCATTCCGCATTGCCTGTGGACCCTTGCTAACTGTCCGATACACATAAACACACCACCAGAGGCTACTCTGTAAAGCAAACTAAGTGACATCGGTTCTGTTAGCACATTGCCATTTCCCTTCAGAGGGGATTTTCTGCGGAGCTTGCAATCTACCAACCGGGGCAGCTGCACCATGCAAAAGCAAAATACTGCAGATGCTGGAAATCTGAAATAAAAACAGAAAATGCTGGAAATACTCAGCAGGTCAGGCTGCATCTGTGGAGAGAGAAACAGAGTTAACATTGACCCTTCGTCAGAACTGGAAAAAGTTAGGGATGTAACAGATTTTTAAGCAAGTGCAGAGGCAGGGAAAGGGGGGGGGGGAGGGGAGGAAAGAACAAAAGGGAAGGTCTGTGATAGGATGGAAGGCAGGAGAGATTAAGAGACAAAAGGGACGATGGTGCAAGGCGAAAGGAGATGGTAATGGGACAAGTTAAGAAACAAAAGATAACTCTAGATGAGGTGTAAATGTCAGTGGTAGAATCATCAATAGCTGCCATGTGAGATGGGAATGTTTTTAAAAAAAATAAAAAATATAGGGACCGAGGTTATAGTCTGAAATTGTTGAACTCGACGTTGAGTCCAGAAGTCTGTAAAGTGCCTAAAAGAAAGATGAGGTGTTTTCCTCGAGCTTACATAAGAACATAAGAACATAAGAAATAGGAGCAGGAGTAGGCCAATCGGCCCCTCGAGCCTGCTCCGCCATTCAATAAGATCATGGCTGATCTGATCCTAACCGCCAATCTACTATCTACTATCACAGAACCATCTCCTGCATCTAACAGAATTGCACACACGAAATAGGAGCAGAATCAGGCTACACGGTCCCTGGGCCCGCTCCACTACCCACAGGGAGAATTAAAGTGACAGGTGACCAGAAGCTCGGGGTCACGCTTACGGACTGAATGAAGGTGTTCCGCAAAGCGGTCATCCAATCTGCGTTTGCTCTCCCCAATGTAGAGGAGACCGCATCGTGAGCAGTGAATACAGTATACTAGATTGCAAGAAGTACAAGTAAATCACTGTTTCACCTGGAAGGAGTGTTTGGGGCCCTGGACAGTGGGAAGGGAGGAGGTAAAAGGGCATGTGTTGCATCTCCTGCGCTTGCACAGGAAGGTGCCATGGGAAGGGGAAGGGGTGTTGGGGGTGATGGAGGAGTGGACCAGGGTGTCGCGGAGGGAGCGGTCCCTTCGGAATGCTGAAAGGGGAGCAGAAGATGTGTTTGGTGGTGGGATCACGCTGGAGGTGGCGGAAATGGCGCAGGATGAACTGTTGAATGTGGAGGCTGGTGGGGTGAAAGGTGAGGACAAGGGGAACTCTATCGTGGTTCCGGGAGGGAGGGGAAGGAGTGAGAGCAGAAGTGCGGGAAATAGAACAGACACGGTCGAGGGCCGTGTCAACCACAGTAGAGGGGAATCCTCGGTTGAGGAAAAAGGAAGACACATCGGAAGCACTAATATGGAAGGTGGCATCGTCAGAGCAGATGCAGCAGAGACAGAGAAACTGGGAGAATGGAATAGAGTCCTTACAGGAAGTGGGGTGGGAGGAAGTGTAGTCCAGGTAGCTGTGGGAGCCAGTGGGCTTATAGTGGATGTTTGTCAATAGCTTATCCCCAGAAATGGAGACAGAGAAGTCAAGGAAGGGAAGGGAAGAGTCAGAGATGGACCATGTGAAGGTGAAAGAAGGGTGGAAATTGGAAGCAAAGTGAATGAAATTTTCTAGTTCAGGGCGAGAGCAGGAAACGGCACCGATACAGTCATCAATGTACCGGAAAAAGAGGTGAAGGAGGGGACCCGAGTAGGACTGGAACAAAGAATGTTCCACATAGCCCACGAAAAGGCAGGCATAGCTAGGGTTCCCATAGCAACACCTTTAATTTGGAGGAAGTGAGTGGAGTCAAAGGAAAAATTGTTCAATGCGAGAACAAGTTCAGCCAGGTGGAGGAGGGTGGTGCTGGATGGGAACTGGTTGGGCCACTGTTCAAGGAAGAAGCAGAGCGCCCTCAGGCTGTCCTGGTGGGGGATGGAGGTGTAGAGGGATTGGACGTCCATAGTGAAAAGGAGACGGTTGGGGGCAGGAAACTGAAACTGTTAAAGTGGCGGAGAGCGTCGGAAGAGTCGCGAATGTAGCTGGGAAGAGACTGGACAAGGGGAGAAAAAAGAGTCAAGATAGGAAGAAATAAGTTTCATGGGCCAAGAACATGCTGAAACGATGTGTCTACCAGGGCAGTCCTGTTTGTGGATCTTGGGAAGGAGGTAGAAGCGGGCTGTGCGGGGTTGGGGAACTATGAGGTTGGCGGCCGTGGAGGGAAGATCTCCAGAGATGAGGTCAGTGACAGTTCTCCTTTTGTCTTGCACCATCATCCCTTTTGTCTTTTAATCTCTCCTGACTTCCATCCTATCACAGACCTTCTCTTTTGTTCTTTCCTCCCCCCTTTCCCTGCCCCTACACCTGCTTAAAAATCTGTTACATCTCTAACTTTTTCCAGTTCTGACGAAGGGTCATCCACCTGAAACGTTAACTCTGTTTCTCTCTCCACAGATGCTGCCTGGCCTGCTGAGTGTTTCCAGCATTTCTTGTTTTTATTGCAGCTGCGTCATTTCAGGTCTGGCTGTGGAGAGACTGAATCTCGGCCACCCGCAGCAAGCAGCAATTACTGGGCAGTGTCGACTTTCCCAGTGACATCACAGCAGGTCTGCAGCCAGAGCAACGAAGGGTCAAACTTCTGACCAACTGCACCTGTGTGAACTACAGGAGGAGCACAAATGGGAACTGATACAGCAACAGAGTGAAGCAGCGCGTATCGGGGCGAGTGCACCAAGCGCAGCGGGGAGTCGCACTCAAAGGGAGCGTGGGACGGGGATCGGGGGGATGACTTATCAGGGGAAGGCGGCAGCAGCCAACTTCCTGGCACCATGGGTGGCTCTGCTGCACAGGCTGGGAGGAAAAAGTGTGGAAGAGCTATAGTGATAGGGGATTCAATTGTAAGGGGAATAGATAGGCGTTTCTGCGGCCGCAATCGAGACTCCAGGATGGTGTGTTGCCTCCCTGATGCAAGGGTCAAGGACGTCTCGGAGCGGCTACAGAACACTTTGGAGGGGGAGGGCGAACAGCCAGTTGTCGTGGTGCACATAGGCATCAACGATATAGGTAAAAAAGGGGATGAGGTCTTAAAAGCAGAATATAGGGAGTTAGGAGGTAAATTAAAAAATAGGACCTCAAAGGTAGTAATCTCAGGATTGCTACCAGTGCCACGTGCTAGTCAGAGTAGAAATAGGAGGATATTTCAAATGAATACGTGGCTAGAGGAATGGTGCAAGGGGGAGGGATTCAAATTCCTTGGACATTGGAACCAGTTCTGGGGGAGGTGGGACCAGTACAAACGGGACGGTCTGCACCTGGGCAGGGCCGGGACCGATGTCCTAGGGGGAGTGTTTGCTAGTGCTGTTGGGGAGGGTTTAAACTAAAGTGGCAGGGGGTTGGGAACCTGAGCAGGGAGACAGAGGAAAGGGAAATAAGGATAAAAGCTAAAGACAGGAAGGAGAAAAACAAAAGTAGAAGGCAAAGAACTCAACGGTTTAAATCAAACATGGTCACAGTAAATAATAATTCATATAGGTCTGAGAGCGTTAAAAAAACAAGCCTGAAGGCTTTGTGTCTTAATGCAAGGAGCATTCGGAACAAGGTGGATGAATTAGCTGCGCAAATAGAGGTAAAAGAATACGATTTGATTGGGATTACAGAAACATGGCTCCAAGGTGGCCAAGGCTGGGAACTGAACATCCAGGGTTATTCAATATTTAGGAAAGATAGGCAAAAAAGAAAGGGAGGTGGGGTAGCATTGCTGGTTAAAGAGGGATTAACACAATTGAAAGGAAGGATATTAGCTCTGATGATGTGGAATCTGTATGGGTAGAACTGAGAAATAACAAGGGGCAGAAAACATTAGTGGGAGTGGTATATAGACCTCCAAACAGTAATACGGAGGTTGGGGATGGCATTAAAAGGGAAATTAGAGAAGCATGCAGTAAGGGCACAGCAGTCATCATGGGTGACTTTAATTTACATATAGATTGGGCTAACCAAATTAGTAAAAATACTGTGGAGGAGGAATTCCTAGAATGTTTACGAGATGGTTTTCTGGAACAATATGTCGAGGAACCAACCAGAGATCAGGCCATCTTAGACTGGGTATTATGCAACGAGAAAGGATTAATTAGCAATCTTGTTGTACGAGGCCCCTTGGGTCAGAGTGATCATAATATGATAGAATTCTTCATTAGGATGGAGAGTGAAGTAGTTGAATCAGAGACTAGGGTCCTGAATTTAAATAAAGGAAACTACGATGGTATGAGGCGCGAATTGGGTAGGATTGATTGGGGAATGTCACTCAAGGGGTTGACGGTGGATAGGCAATAGCAAACATTCAAAGACTGCATGGATGAACTACAGAATTTGTACATCCCAGTGTGGCATAAGAATAAAACAAAAAGGGTGACTCAACCGTGGCTAACAAGGGAAATTAGGGATAGCATAAGATCCAAGGAGAGGGCATATAAATTGGCCAGAAAAAGCGGTAGCCCTGAGGATTGGGAGCAGTTTAGGAATCAACAAAGGAGGACAAAGGGATTAATTAAGAAGGGGAAAATAGAATATGAAAGTAAGCTTGCTGGGAACATAAAAACTGGCTGTAAGAGCTTTTATAGATATGTGAAGAGAAAAAGATTAGTGAAATCAAGTGTAGGTCCCTTGCAGTCAGAAGCGGGGGAAGTTATAATGGGGAACAAAGAAATGGCAGCCCAATTAAATGCATATTGTGGTTCTGTCTTCACAAAGGAGGACACAAATAACCTCCCAGAGATGTTGGAGAACATACGGTCTGATGAAAGGGAGGAACTGAAAGAAATCAGTATTTGCAGGGAAATGGTGTTAGGGAAATTGACGGTATTGAAGGCCGATAAATCCCCAGGGCCTGATAATCTACATCCTAGGGTACTTAAGGAAGTGGCCCTAGAAATAGTAGATGCATTGCTGATCATCTTCCAACATTCGATGGAATCTGGAACTGTACCCATGGATTGGAGGGTAGCTAATGTTACCCCACTATTCAAAAAGGGTGGTAGAGAGAAAGCGGGAAATTACAGACCGGTAAGCCTGACATCGGTAGTGGGGAAAATGCTAGAGTCCATTATAAAGGATGTAATAGCTGAGCATTTGAAAAACAGTGACAGGATCGGACAAAGTCAACATGGATTTACAAAAGGTAAATCGTGCTCGACTAATCTACTGGAATTTTTTGAGGATGTAACTGGGAAAATAGATAAGGGAGAACCAGTAGATGTGGTGTATTTGGACTTTCAAAAGGCTTTCGATAAGGTCCCGCATAAGAGATTAGCGGGTAAAGTTAAGGCACATGGGATTGGGGGCAAGGTATTGACTTGGATAGAGAACTGGTTGGCGGACAGAAAGCAGAGAGTAGGAATTAATGGGTCTTTTTCCGAGTGGCAAGCAGTGACTAGTGGGGTACCGCAGGGATCGGTCCTTGGACCCCAGCTATTCACAATATACATTAATGATCTAGATAAGGGAATTAAATGTAATATCTCCAAGTTTGCAGATGACACAAAGCTGGGTGGGAGTGTGTGCAGCGAGGAGGATAGCGAGAAACTCCAGGATGATCTGGACAGGTTGGGTGAGTGGGCAGAAGCGTGGCAGATGCAATATAACGTGGATAAGTGCGAGGTTATCCACTTTGGTGTCAAAAACAGAAAGGCAGACTATTATCTGAATGGCAATAGATTGGGAGAAGGGGAAGTGCAACGAGACCTGGGTGTCCTTGTGCACCAGTCGCTGAAAGTAAGCATGCAGGTGCAGCAGGCGGTGAAGAAGGCAAATGGTATGTTGGCCTTCATAGCAAAAGGGTTTGAGTATAGGAACAGGGATGTCCTGCTGCAGTTGTACAGGGCCTTGGTGAGACCACACCTTGAGTACTGTGTGCAGTTTTGGTCGCCTTATCTGAGGAAGGATGTTCTTGCCATGGAAGGAGTTCAGCGAAGATTCACAAGGCTGATACCTGGGATGGCAGGAATGACATATGAGGAGAGATTGGGTCGATTGGGCTTATACTCGCTGGAGTATAGAAGAATGAGAGGGGATCTCATCGAAACATATAAAATTCTGACAGGTCTGGACAAACTAGATGCAGGAAGAATGTTCCCGATGGTCGGAGAGTCCAGAACCAGGGGTCATAATCTACGGATAACGGGTAAACCATTTAGGACAGAAATGAGGAAGAATTTCTTCACCCAGAGAGTGGTGAACCTGTGGAATTCTCTACCACAGAAGGTAGTTGAGGCGAAGTCATTAAATATATTCAAGGATGAGTTAGATATATTTCTTAAAGCTAAAGGTATCAAGGGATATGGGGAGAAGGCAGGTACAGGGTACTGAGTTTAGATGATCAGCCATGATCTCATTGAATGGCGGAGCAGGCTCGAGGGGCCGAATGGCCTACTCCTGCTCCTATCTTCTATGTTTCTATGTTTCTATGTTTCACACCAAAGCACCGATTCCCCGACTCACACGGCCTTCAAACACAGCTCCCTCTGAGAGAGTGAGAATGGAGAATTTACCCTGTTGTCGGTAGTTACATAGGACACAAGAGTGACAAATGCACAAACACAGGCAAATTCCCACACTTTCACACACTCACTCACACACACACTCATTGACTCACACACTCACTCATTGACACACACACACACTCACTCACACACTGACTCACACACTCACTCATTGACACACACACACACACTCACTCATTGACACACACACACACTCACTCATTGACTCACTCACACACTCACTCATTGACTCACACACACACTCATTGACTCACTCACACACACACTCATTGACTCACTCACACACTCACTCATTGACTCACTCACACACTCACTGACTCACTCACACACTCACTCATTGACTCACTCACACACACACTCATTGACTCACTCACACACTCATTGACTCACTCACACACTCATTGACTCACTCACACACACTCACTCACACTCATTGACTCACTCACACACTCATTGACTCACACACACACTCATTGACTCACTCACACACACACTCATTGACTCACTCACTCACACACTCATTGACTCACTCACACACACACTCATTGACTCACTCACACACTCATTGACTCACTCACACACTCATTGACTCACTCACACACTCACCTCCCCCAATCATATTGCAGAACTCTACAGTATGTTCAGTATATTAAAACTTCCAGTGGAATCTGCCCCCGTTGTATGTGGGTGGATTCTGGGGCCCTACCGAACGATCCTGCACAGGCCCAGTTATCAATTAGTCACGATGGTGACTTTCATTTTCTGCTCATGGACCTTTGCCAACGTCAGGGAAGCTCTGTTCAGATGAACAGAGTGAAAAGCGGGGATGAGATGTGGCTGGCGGTGCCACCAAGGCCACACTTGCCACGGCACAACTACCAGGGATGGTGCCAAAGTCAGGCGTTCCACTGGGGGCAGCAATGTAAGACAAAGACTTGGCCAATGACTGGCGATGATCCAAACCATGAATTAGAAGGAGAGGCTGCAGCAAAAGGACCCAGAGTCACAGAATCACCTCACATTTCAGCTTCTAAAAGGCTTTTCAGAAATGCCGCCCTTGGGTCCAGGCCTCGGTTTCAGGCTTGCCAACTCTGCTCGGACGTATCATCGTGGGACCTCCCGCCTTTAACCGCCCCGCTCAGGCAAACAGCAGGTTTTCCATCACCAAGATTTTTATAAACTAATAAACAAAAGTGTTCAAAGAAAATGAAAACAATCACAATTATTTTTAACGCCCTATAATTTTTCTCCTGCCTGTCACTCGCAGCAGTGCCCAGAAGATGATTTTTTCATTCTTGGAGGCTCCAGGTCAACCCTAGCGTGGTTACTTTGAAAGTCGTGAGGAGCCTGCGACCTGGGTCTGTTGGTGCCTCCGTCCCAGGTTCAGTCTGTCCTCTCACAGCTCAAGATTGGACAAGAATGCAAACGTTCTGATAGGCACAACATGCTTGTTGTCCCGTGCTGGGCCTATACAAACCACAAGCTCAGACTAAACCAATATGACCAAAATGGATTAACAGGCAAATTAAAACTGATATAAAGGGGTAAATCTGCAATCTCATTTAGTGGGACCAGAAGACATGGTTCAAACTAGTGAAAAGTAACTTTAGGACTGGCATCAGGACATTGTTCTTCTCACAGAAAGTGATCAACACTGGGGAGCTTTACTCAGTGTCGTGGTGGAGGTGAAAACCCTGGATACAGTTAATAAACAACTGGATGCTGCGATGGAGGACTTTTAGATAAACTGATATGGGACGAACGGTCTTTCTCGTCGGTAATTATTTTGTGAATGCAACACCGAAGTGGTCTGGCACTGAGCGGCGGGATGCCGACTCGCGCCCAGCCCAATGAGGCACTGTCTCAATGGGAGGCTTCAAATTGGAGGAAAGGAACAAAAAAACCATGAACAGTAACTCGCCCTGATCTGTTCCCATTGAACTCCAGAGAAGGCACTGGTCAGCACAACACTCAAGCTGGAAGACAAACCTGACCATTCCACAAAGAATCTTTCCTCTGCCCAGTGTGTATTTGAATACAATCTGTGTATTTGTTGAGAATGAAGAGGCCACTTTATACGGCTTTTCTGCTGGCACTGAGCGTATAACAGCATCCGTGTGTGGTTTACCTGAGCATGTCGTTACTGGCAGCAAACCCTGTAACTAAAATCTTGTTTCTGACTCTCTGTCGGGAGACTCTCTCATTACTCAGGTAATGATGTCAGAAATACTCGTTACTTTTGCAGGTTACACTTGCTATCTTTCAAGTAGTGTGCCAGTGGACGATTAATCTGGAGGTTTATTTTCCATTGATTGAAGAATTCACCAGATGTGACTGCCAGGGACACAATATGAGAGTCACGGGTCCCAGATGCAAACATGTTTACATTCTGAGATAAAAAGGATGACAAGGAGGCGTGGCACTGAGCGAGACCTTCTCCGCTCAATAAATGATGCCTCTGCTGTGAATTAGCAGCGAGGGAGCTGCTTCCGAATGAGGAGAGAGTTCAATGAGATCTCGAGTTCCAAGAATGCAGAACAAATTGGTACACGTACTGTTTTTGTCACCTTGTCGTTTGTGTAAGTGCTCAGTTAAAGAGTTACTTTAAAGGGATGGTATTGCCATGGCAACAGGTCTCGGAATGGTACGGTTATACCCCACAGACAATGATGTAATGGATTTTGGTACCATTAATACACAATCCTAAAAATCTCTGACTTAAAAATGGAAATAAAATGTGAACCATAAAAAAGCATCTGGAATGTAGCAGGGTTTCAGGGTGCCTGCGCGGAGGCCGATACACATACCCTACAGTACTTGTCAGCACCAGTCGATCCAGGAATGGTTCCAGTGCAGACTCCGAGAGTGCAGCTTGTGCTACTGGTCCTGGAGATTTGGAGATCATGACTATGTTTCTTTGACCGTTTTATCAAGGTTTTGATTCACTGGATTGCGCTGCACCATCTGTGCTGGTCCTGGAGCAAATTTCACAAATAGTTCCAACAAACCCAAGATTGTTTCAAGCTCTGCTTTTATCTTTAGGGACGTCATGTTTCGAAAACTTTCTAATTCAAGCAATTAGCAGCTATTGTGCATCCAAACTGAGGTACTTTTGGAACTGTGACTTACATTTTATCCTGGCACAGATTCAGGTTCTCCTCCTGAAACTTTCAAAGTCAGTCTTTGGAGGATTTTTGTCCAGGTTGATTACTGCAAGATCATCCACTTCGGACCAAAGAAAGATAGATCAGAGTATTTTCTAAATGGTGAGGGGTGGAAGTTCTGCTACAGTTGTATAAACTGGTGTAGACTCCAACTAGAGCACTGCTTTCAGTTCGGGGCACCACCCGTCAGGAAGGATATATTGGCCTTGGAGGGGGAGCAGCGCAGATTCACCAGAACGATACTGGGCTAAAAGGGTTAAATTATGAGGACAGGTTGCACAGACCAGGCTTGTATTCCCTCAAGTTTAGAAGATTAAAGGGTGATCTAATCGAGATGTTTAAGATGATTAAAGGAGTTGATCGGGTAGATAGAGAGACACTTTCCTCTGGTGGGAGTTCAGAACAAAGGGACAGAACCTTAAAATTAGAGCCAGGCTGTTCAGGGTGATGTCAGGAAGCACTTCTTCACACAAAGGGCAGTGGAAATCTGGAGTTCTCTCCCAAAAAGCTGTTGAGGCTGGGGATCAATTGAAAATTTCAAAACTGAGATTGATAGATTTTTGTTAGGCAAGGATATTAAGGGTTACAGAGCCAAGGTGGGTAGATGGAGTTAAGATACAGATTAGCCATGAATGGCAGAACAGGCTCGAGAGGCTAAATGGCCTAATCCTTTTCCTTGCATCTTGTATAGCTCCAAACAGCAAAATGTCATTGACCAGCACCTCGACTGCCTCGGATCTACCTCGGATTTTATAGACCTTTAGCTGGAATGTTTCCTGCACTGATGAGATTCAGATGGCACGGACGTGAATCTCAATTATCTCAACAGGGAATTAAATGTAGTTAGCTGAATGCTTCCCTCATCAAGAGCTACTTGCCAGGATTCTGGATCAAGGACAGAGAAGATTCGCCCATTCAGCAAATTTAAGTATAAAATGTCCGATAGTTGGCATTGAGCAGTACTCCCTCATGATTGATTTTCTTTAAACCCTTGGGATTGAGGCAAACACAAATCTGATTGGAATTTATTTTAATCAACCATTGCCTAATAAGAAGCGAGAAACCTACAGGCTTGGAAAAGACTCTGCCATCTTAAAGACTAATATCTCTCAACGGTCCCTATCAAATTCTCCCTTAAATTTCTCCACACTATCTACCTCCACCATCCATTCCACATTCTCACCACCTCTGCCGTTAAATCTAAACTATCTGCGCACCTTCGCTCTTTGGAGCTTGATCCCATATCCCCTGGTTCTCGAACTAGTGGTAATTGCAAACATATTATTGAGGTTCAACTGAACCATTCCCTTAAGAATCCTTCATTTTTGCCGAATCTCAATCCTGGAATTCCCCACCTAATGCAGTCATGGGAGCACAATCACCACAGGGCCTGCAGTGGTTAAAGGAGGAGGCCCAGCACCACCTTCTTAGGACAACTAGGGGTAGGCAATAAATTTCACCTTATCAGCAGTGCCCACATCCTATGAACAAATTAAAAAAAATATCTTGAATAATATCTCCCTGGACTTTCTCTTTTCCAATCCCAGGTTCTTCAACCTCTCCTCAAAGCTAGGTATCAGTTTGGTTGCCCTTCACAGCACGGTCTCCAATGCCTAGATATCCGTGCAGTAGTATGGTGACTAGAATGGTTTCCAGTACTCCAGGTGTGGCCATACCAGTGCTTGTGCAGACTCATTATCACTGCCTGGGATTTGTGCACAGTCCTCTTGTTATCCATCCCAAGGCCTCTCTGGAATATAATTCTCATTCAAGCAATGAACATGGTGTTGGTGGGGGGATGGAGGTCAGGGGGCAAACAGGAATTAGGACTGTGATTACTTCATGAGAAATGCACAAATTGAATTTTGCGGCAGATACCTCGACAGAAGTCCCTTCAACATAGTACTGAAGTTAACAAAGGATGACTTTACCTGGGAGGTGCATGGGACAGGGGGAATCTAAAATAAGAACAAGGAATTCAATATGTTAGATGGAATTTAAGACAATTTGGAAGCAATCACTTTTACAGGAACTCCTGACATATCAAAACAGAAATGTGCAAATAGCGTGATTTTTCTATCTGTCTGCCCAACCCACAAATATCACCAGCGGTGCTTTGTGCCAGATGCAGATTTACCATTAATACTGCGGCTGGAAGATGGACTGCACATCTTTCCAAGTCACACGGTCTTGACTTATCTTCTAAAGGTCAATTCTATGAAGTCTTTTCAATTGTCTGACTGGACTTGTACCATCATAAACAGCCAGAGCTAAGGCACATTTATCTTCATGTTTGAACTGAATACAGGTCCAGGAGTTTAACATTCACACATCCCGCTTTCACATTCAGAGTGGGAGCCAGTCTTTTGCTGGTGTGTTGGGCACCACTTTTATACAGAGCCTCACAGAACACAAATGTGCTGGACGGGCTGTCCATCGTTATGTTGCTAAGACAAGCCCTACTTATCCCAAAGGTACCTTTGTGACTCTATGGAGATTTTAAAATTGTCGCCCGAGCTTAAAACTGGCATTGTGGCTCCGCCACCCATTATAGAAACCATTCAATTATTCATTTGAATGGAGTGGCCGGTTTATATAACGGGTGCTGATCTTCAACGCCAGCTTTACATCAGAGAGGCAAAATCTACCTCTATGAGGCTGTTTGGAAAAGGCTCGTTTACACTATTGAGTACAGAATGGTGCGAGGTTGGGTTATAACTCCAATGGCGCATAGTCACCAGAATAACTGAGCTCCTGCTTGGATGGGAAGTGCCAGTCAACCCAAAATGGGCAATGAGGGGCAAGAGAGGAAATCATCATTTCCAAAATTCTTTCCCTTTTTTCCCTCTCTGTCATTGAGCAACTGGGAGGATGGGAGATGGGCAGGAACCTGCTCCCAAGCCCTACCAATACTGTTTCACAATTGGCCGCTTGGTGAACAGTGTGGGTGGGACTGAGGGTGGGGGTGGCTCTCCCTCCATCTTTACAGGGAAGTCCTTGACTCCACTTACATTTCGCTCCTGACTCCATGCCCAAGTGGTCAGGTATGGAACTGTCTCTGTAGCCTGATAATGCACACTGTCGAACCAACAGACAGTACCATCATCATGTCTCTCTATTGTCACTCGCCCAACAACTTTACAAAGAAAGACTTACATTTATGTAGCACCTTACCACGTCTCTCTCAGACACATCTCAAAGCACTTTGCATTCAATGAATTTCTTTCAAATGACTTGTTATGTAGGTGAGCAGAGCAGCCATTTTGTGCAGAGTAAGATCTCACAAACAGTATGAAATGAATGACCAGCTAATCAGTTTTTGGTGGAGTTAGTTGAGAAGTCAATGCTGGACAGATCTCCATGGTCTTCTTTGAATACTGCCACATCTGAGCCAAAAATTCATACAAACATGGCTTAACATTTAATCCAAAGGATGGCAGCTCCAACAATACAGCACTCCCTCAGTACTGCACTGAACGTCATCCGAGATTAAATGCTGCAGTGGGGCTTGAACCCACAACCTTCTGACCCAGAAACAAGAATGTTACCAAGAGCCAAACTGATACCTCAATTACTATTGAGATTTATAAATTTTATTACAAAAACCTTCCATATTTAATATCTGATTGTTTGCTTTAATTTTGCTAAATTCTTTCCTTCTCACACACCGATTTCTAGCTCTTTAAATCCGTGCACCTTGAAACTATTTAAATTGCAGTGCATCAGGGACCCTATTTTCAAACTTTTAGTTATTTTATTGGCCAATTAGCACCTATCACAAGACAACAATTTAGGTGCTAAGGTAACTTTAGCAGCTTTCTGCAGAATGTCTAACGTAGGGATAAGTAGCTACTGCTTGTGAATTAACTCCAACCGAGCGAGGCATCGAGGTGAAATGCCTTCACTTTAACTAATCTGCCATTTTCGGATTTCTGAAAGCCTCCAGGGTCATATTGCAGCCGGGTTGGATGAGGGATAAATATTAGCCAAAAGAACTCAAAAAAGTAAACCAGGATTATGCGCTCTGAAGAGTTTCACATTTAGAACGGAATGAGCGCCTCTGAGCAGTCACTGTATAAAACACACTGACCCACCAGCCTCCCTCTGTCATTCTCTCGGACCATTATCATACCTCAAGTGGGTGGCACGAGTGTTAAACTTGAATTAGCCACCTAACGCGGCACAGGTTTGGCAGTTGTTCAAACATGGCCTGAGATCACAGGTTGATCCCTACAGGTTTCCACACGTGCTTTACAAGGAAATCCCCTCATCTGGAGCTCTTTAATCAACCTTGAGCAGCTGTCACAATCACCGGCTGATGATCACCCTCCACATTGCCAGGGGTCAGACACAGCAGCAGAGGGCTGGGGGGCAAGGCTCGCTGAGAATTGCTCTGATACTTCATGACCGGCAGTTTAATTGGACAGAATCGAGAGTACAGCAAATCCTCAGCTTCCTGAGGATTATAGATGTTAAAAATATAGGAACAGAAAGTACGAAAAACATTCTAGTTCCCCTCCAATGGACACACAATCAGTCGGACAGACTGTAACATGAGGTGTAGACTGCGAGGGATACAAGGACTAAGCCATGTTGGCTGAAAGGAGCAGCACCCAAACACAAACTATTTGGAGTGAGGAAAGGCCACGTGACCCAACACAGGGTTCATGAACTGCCCACCCCCTACTTTAAACTTTAGGATCTAATGCTCTCAGCACGGAGTTTTGCGCAGCGGCAGTGCAAGCCAGGAACTAAGTTTAACGGATGGAAACCCGTGTGTCTCCTCTGATGGGAGCGCTGCTCTCCGCGCTCTTTCTGTGCTGAACATGCTCAATCATGAAATGTACCTGCACCTCTTTCCCCAAATTCTGTTGCGCAGCCTCTGTCCACATTGCTTTAGAATATTTGGATTCAAGTGTTGGTTTTATTTGTTGTACAACCCTTCTTGTACTGTTTCGATTAAACATTACGAATAGTATTCCTGGGCCCCAATTTGAATTGGCAGAGATTCTGAGATAGGACTTTCAGAGAGGGTAAGGGCAGTGTTACGGGAGGGATTGTTGACTATTAGCTCAGCCCATCCAATACGGGGGAGGTTTGAAGTGATTGGCACTCTGCGCTGCATTTCACCTCTTCAATTAAAAGCAAGATTAGTGAAGATATTGGATACTCCCCCACTCCCACTCTCAGACGGAGCTGATTCATAGACTGTGGGGGAAGAAACAGAGGAGCTTAACGTCAAACAAAAATATTACCAACAGGGTGAATTTCAGATCCCCGATTACTCTTTGTCAATTAGCAATGTAAATTTGTGTTGGTTGGATCAGAACTGGTACACAGATCAGATAAATATTTCACATACAAGTCCGTGTGTGAGAGCAAATTTATATTATTCATGTAGCTGTTCAACGTAATCAAAACAGAGCACGTTTAAAATAAAGATCTTACACTGAAGTGATTAGACTTTTAAAAGATTCTCCTATTTCTTCACAAGGTGCCGAGTTGGTCTGACTGTACTTGCAAACCAAGCTTGTAAAATTAAACCATTGGGATAGATCTGACCCCTGAAGTGGGTTTTTAGATTTAAGGATTATTCTTGCAGTTGCGGCTTCACCAAAGGTGAGATGGTTGATTGTTTCGAGTGCTAACATTCACCAGATGTGGAGTTATCAGACGTTCCCTGCGAGTTCTGCTGGGAATCACTCACCGTAGTTGCTGTCGTAGAAAACAATGAACTTCTGCCACCGAAGCTCGTTGACCAATCTGAGCATGACGTCACCGATGCGGATGGGCGGTCTGGCGGGCAAGGTGTACTCCTCCAGGTTGGGGTTGCGGGCGAGCTGACAGGCCGTGCGAGGAGACCCTGCATTGTTGCGCTGAACAAAGAGATGTGGAATATGCATAGTGTCCGTGAGAGACTGCAGGGCAGTCGCTGAAGCACAACCAGTGGAGGACACCAGGGCGAGGATCCCTTGAGTCATCAGGTCGCATGCTGTCGCACAAACAGAAAAAGAAAAATAATGAATCTCCAATTATGGGGTAAAAGTTCAGGACATTGATACGATGAAGCAGTATTTTTGAGATAGCAAAACACAGCGCACAGCTAAAACAGTAAATGGACAACTGGGCCCAGCACTCTGCCAGTGCCCCTTTCAGCACACTAGGGGGAGGTGACCGAGAGAAGTCCCTGGACACTCTCCCTTTCATTCCCATTTCCTCCTCTTTCTGCTCTCGCTCACCAGAATTTTATTCCAGCCCAGATTAATGGCAAGAAAATCCCCAAACTCTGCTGACTGCACAGGTTTCTAGAGAAAACTAGTTTGGAGAATCAGACCTCAGTGACTCCACAAAACTGTTTATAATGCAACAATAATTGTACTAGATTAATAATCTTACACAGGGAGCCCATGGGACGACTGCAATGAGAAATTCAAATGTCACACTGGCATACTAGGTGGGAAATCTTACAGTTGGGCTAAAATCACATTCTTCCAATACTTCACAGAAAAAAGTGAGAAGTCGCACAACACCAGGTTATAGTCCAACAGTTTTATTTGAAATCACAAGCTTTCGGAGCTGCTGCTCCTTCGTCGCCTGATGAAGGAGCAACGCTCCGAAAGCTTGTGATTTCAAATAAAACTGTTGGACTATAACCTGGTGTTGTGCGACTTCTCACTTTTGTCCACCCCAGTCCAACACCATGGTCAATGACTCTGTATCTAGCCTGTGCTGTACCTGCCCTGGGAGTGTTTGATGGGACAGTGTAGAGGGAGCTTTACTCTGTATCTAACCCATGCTGTACCTGCCCTGGGAGTGTTTGATGGGACAGTGTAGAGGGAGCTTTACTCTGTATCTAACCCGTGCTGTACCTGCCCTGGGAGTGTTTGACGGGACAGTGTAGAGGGAGCTTTACTCTGTATCTAACCCGTGCTGTACCTGCCCTGGGAGTGTTTGATGGGACAGTGTAGAGGGAGCTTTACTCTGTATCTAACCAGTTTTGTTTGAAGTAATGCTCTACATTTACCTTTGCTACACTGTCTACTGTTTTATTCTGATCTCTATGAGGTCCTGCCTCAGTCATCATAGAATCTTAGAGCACAGAAGAAGGCCATTCGGCCCATCGTGCCTGTGCCAGCTCTTTGAAAGAGCTCTCCACTTAGTCCCACACCCCAGCTTTTTCCCAGAGCCCTGCAAATTAGTTCTCTTTAAATACATGTCCAATTGCCTTTTGGAAGTTCCTATGGAATCTGATTCCTCCACCTTTCAGGAAGTGTGTTCCAGATCATAACAACACTCTGTGTGAAGACATTTCTCCTCATTTCCCCTCTAGTTCTTTAGCCAATTATTTTAAATCTGTGGCCTTTGGTTACCAACCCACTTGGCAGATGAAACAGTCTCTCCCTACTTGCTCTAACAAAACCCCTCATCATTTTGAACACCTTTATTAAATCTGCTCTTAACCTTCTCTTATCTAAGGAGAACAATCCCAGCTTCTCTAATTTCTCCACATAACTGAAGACCCTCATCACTGGTATCATCTGTGGCTCAGTTGGTAGCACACTCGCCTCTGCATCAGAAGGTTGTGGGTTCACAGTCCCACTCCAGGGATTTGAGCACATAAAGCTAGGCTGACACTCCAGTGCAGTGCTGAGGGAGTGCTGCACTGTCAGAGGTGCCGTCTTTCAGATGAGATGTTAAACCGAGGCCCCGTCTGCTCTCTCAGGTGGATGTAAAAGATCCCATGGCACTATTTTGAAGAAGTGCAGGGGAGTTATCCCCAGTGTCCTGGCCAGTATTTATCCCTCAACCAACATAACAAAAACAGATTATCTGGTCATTATCCCATTGCTGTTTGTGGGAGCTTGCTATGCACAAATTGGCTGCCGCATTTCCCACATTACAACAGTGACTACACTTCAAACAGTACTTCATTGGCTGTAAAGTGCTTTGAGACATCTGGTGGTTGTGAAAGGCGCAAGTCTTCATCCTGGTAAAACTCCTCTGTACCCTCTCTAGGGTCCTGACATCCTTCCTAAAGCTGATATTGCTGCTGTGGATAATATCATTTAAATGTAGTGCTCGACTCCATCATTTAACAGGGCAGAATGTGTGAGAATTATTGCTAAATTACTGTATGTGGTCCATGTGCAATGAATGGCTACATAAAGGAGCGTAGAGCTCATTAAGAGCTGTTAAGTAAAGTTGGCCACAAGCTGCTCTTGCTGCCACAGGAGCTGTGCATTTAACAGTGATTAAAATAGTAATTAATTTATTGTGCTCTCAGCCTCCAACTCTCATACCCACAGCCAAAAATAAAAGTGGCTCACTGACTGAAAGGACTTGGAATAAATTATACAGAAGGTAATTTCCTAAACTCTCAAAACTCTGCGTCAGCTTGGTAATTAAATAAATACGAGCAGCATGTTACAGCAGGTGATCCATAAGGTCTCACTCCTCTTGGGGAATCTGTGAGTGAGTGATGGGAGTCAAAAACCATGGCCGTGAAATTATGCTGCGCAATTATTAATATTTACTACATTTGGGTACAATTCCTTGTCCATTATTTTAACGCAGGAGTTGACTTTAAATTAACAGATTAATGTGTGTTAAAGCAGCAGGCACAAGACTTGCATGTGAATGTCTTAAGGATTCTAACATTCACTCTGTGTAATGTTAAGGCCTGTGAGGAGTTACCTCTCTCAATGCTACTCCACAGCTGGCCAACGGCAAGTAAGCAAGGACGGCTGAGGTGGTTGCCTTTGTTACCTCTAGACTTGACTATTCCAACGCACTCCTGGCTGGCCTCCCACATTCTACCCTATGTAAACTTGAGGTCATCCAAAACTCGGCTGCCCATGTCCGAACTCGCATCAAGTCCCGTTCACTCATCACCCCTGTGTTCGCTGACCTACATTGGCTCCCGGTTAAGCAATGCCTCGATTTCAAAATTCTCATCCTTGTTTTCAAATCCCTCCATGTCCTCGCCCCTCCCTATCTCTGTAATCTCCATCAGCCCCACAACCCCCTGAGATATCTGCGCTCCTCCAATTCTGCCCTCTTGAGCATCCCTGATTTTAATCACTCAACCATTGGTGGCCGTGCCTTCTGTTGCCTGAGCCCTAAGCTCTGGAATTCCCTGCCTAAACCTCTCTGCCTCTCTTTCCTCCTTTAAGACGCTCCTTAAAACCTACCTCTTTTACCAGGATTGGTCACCTGCCCTAATCTCTCCGTATGTGAATCGGTGTCAAATTTTTTGTTTTATAATACTTCTGTGAAGCGCCTTGGGATGTTTTACTACGTTAAAGGCGCTATATAAATACAAGTTGTTGTTGTTGTTGTTCTCTAACTCTTCCCCTTCCGTTGCTCCTTGTGCGAAATTACCTGCTCACTGATCTTCCACACATGAGTAAATCACAGCAACTGGCCCATGTCTGACCAGACCATGGGACCTCGACTCCACAAACTCACTGAGCTACCACAATAAGGGCAGTTATATGATTCCTCTTATTAGGAAGTGTTGTATTTGCAACACATGTATAAGTATATATATATATATTATATACATTAACACATAGATATACGTATATATCTTACATCTGCGTGCACCTCCATTATAAACTCCTACGTCCACATTCATATTGAAACTTCCTATGTAAACTTGTCACACTGTAACTATATCCTTCCACCAGTGGTGGCGCTATAGTGCTTCAGTTCTGTGTCTCTCTGCTCCTCACCCTGTACTCAGCACCAGCCAACCCTACTTCTCTGCTTCTAAAATTGCCTTAAATGTGACTATTTAACTATAAGTAATAAGATAAAACCAAGTATTATATAAAAATAAGGAGATAATGGGTAACTTTAAATGAGGACTGAGTTTATATCTGTGTGCCCTGGTCCAATGATTCCCCTGCCCTCTAACCCGGCTTCACCTGAAGACTATACTCAGTCTGGACTCCCCATGTGGAATGTGATGTCACGGTTATATGAAAAGTGGTGATGGATCAGAGAATATAGAGGGCAGCTTACAGGGCAATATATAGAAGTGTTTAAACTGATGAAAGGATGGGACAGGGTAGATAGAAGCAGACTATTACTAGTAGTTGAGGGATAAAGAAGGAGGGGCCAGAGAGTCAAGATTAAATGGAAGAGATTTAGAACTGAGGGCAGGAGAAACTTCTTCACTCGGAGAGTTGTGAAGCTGTGGGATTCACTCCCAGGGTTAGTGATTGAGGCAGAAACTATCAACATTCCAGATCGGATTGGAGAGGGGGGAGGATGAAGGAAAAGGCATTGAAGGGATATGGGAATAGTGCGGGTAAATGCGATGAGAACTATTTGCGGTCTCAAGCTGCACAATGTGGCCTTCTCCACATCCCCCAAGCCTCTCTGAGCGAGATTGCCAGTTTATTGGCAGATATTGCTGGGCTATGTTTAGCTTGGTATTGAGGATGAGCACTCAGTGGGAATCTTGAAGAGAAATAGATTTCAAATTGGACCTTTGATGAAAGTGAGCAGAGGGAGGGGAGTTCATGTCAGGTCTACGTTCATATAAAGAGCCCAGAAATGACAATCAATGTCCAATCTACAATATGGTATTTATTTCCTTTTTAAATATAGATGAGCCAAGAATACTTCACTTTATTAATTTAAACAGGAATCTTTTCAAGATTTATGAGGCAGAGAAGCTTACAAAACAGTTTTAATTTGTTCTTTTTCTCATTTCCTAAGGGCTGATTTTTTTATCATCTCTAGCCAAAGGATTCTCTCGTTGCTGCTTCACAACTCCGGGTAAAATTCCAGCAATGACATCCGTGAATATTCATCAGTCACAAACAGCGATTGTTACTGTTTCCAACTCATTATTCATGACTTGAACCTAATCATTCTGTAAAATCGACAGCCAGTCAGTTTGAACTAAAACAAAGGAATACGTTCCTTGCATTGACGCTGGCTGTCCTTCAGAGGAGACAGTAAACCCAGCCCTGCCTCCCTGTTCTGGTGGTTTCAGTGGATGCTAAAGATCCTACCAGTGTTTAGAGAAGAACGCAGATTCCTCCCAGAATCCTAGGTCAACATTTCTCCTTCAATAAACAGCACGGGGTAAATGTTGGCCCTCACTGCACAGGCTGTAATCTGGCAGAGCAGATCGCTTGCTCATCAACATCAATGGAATGAAAATCAGACGGGTTCTATAACGGGCGACACCACTCCGCCAGATCACCGTCCATGTGGTGAAAACAAAAATGAACCCCCACTAAAAATAGATTAACTGCAGTCATAGAAACATAGAAACATAGAAGATAGGAGCAGGAGTAGGCCATTTGGCCCCTCGAGCCTGCTCTGCCATTCGATGAGATCATGGCTGATCATCCAAACTCAGTACCCTGTCCCTGCCTTCTCCCCATATCCCTTGATACCTTTAACTTTAAGAAATATATCTCACTGGCTGCCCTATTTGCCGACAAATGACTCCCGTCAAATGCCGATCAGAATCCCCCCCCGCCCCCAAAGAATCAGTTCACGAGAAAGTCACAACAAAGAAAATCAATAGTTTGATATTTCTCACTGCTCCCGACATTGGGCGAGATATGGGAACTGCGCCTGTCAGAACGCTGCCGAATATGGCAAGAACGTCCCTTTAAGTTGCTCTGTATCCTTGACCACCTGCAGGACTCGAGTCCATGGCATCATTAATACACACGACACTGCTCCGCAACTTTAACAAGTTGAGCTGTGAAATCTGTCACATGACCTTTATTTATTTACCGGCCATTCTGTGTCATGTGACACTATCATCCGATAACAGAAAGCTGCCAACAATCTTGCCATAGCAGTTAGGAGCTGCCCGCGGTGAGTGGCAAACATTCACTCCAGTTCTGATGAAAAGTTTACATCCAAAACTTTGACCTCCTTTCCGAGGCTGACTGACCTGTGGTGTGTTTTCAGCATTCTCTCTCTTTATTTCAGACAACCTGTGGCTCACCCTCATTACCCAATCCCCATCTCCCTCACACAAATTAAGAGGTTAAATACCTTCACCTGTCAAAGCAGAGAAAAATCGCTTTACTTTACTCATTTATTAAACTATCTGCAACTCACTGTGCATCTGATAACGATCCCAATCCCTTTCACCGTGTACAACAAAGACGCTCTACATCCTCCCTAAAAGAGTACAAGCTTTTTGTTGATGAAAATTGCAAATCTTCTACCCACAAAGTACGTTTATATTTGGGGGGGGGGGGGCGGTTGATTGTAGATTTTTGACTCTATGATCAGATTAATGGAATCACATTTAGTACTGTGAACACAGGCTGCGGCCTTTCGAGATCACTCAATCACAATCCAAGCTACAGACACACCAGCCCTACAGATTACTATTTCACTCTGGCAGTATTTTCTTTTTAGACCCACATTAAGTCGTGCTTCCTGTTCGGGGTACATGATCGGAGTAAATTGATGCTGGGATCCAGGCTAGTGCTCGGTGTTAAACAGAAGGTGCTGAGAACCAGGAGCTCGCCAATATAAAATGCCCTGACCCTTTCTCAGAGGCTTCTTCAGGCTAAGGCATCACTGAAAGGTAATTAACTGTTAGACATCACAATAGTATTTAATAAATGAAGGACTTCCATTCCAACATTACTTCATTCACTGCATTTACACTACAAGCACTCGGAGATTCCGAGCACGGAATTAAACAGCCAATCCAGCTGGTCTGAGAACCCCAATCACACAACTACTTGCACTTAGATCATTGGGGGAGCTGCCAAAGGTGGAAGCATTAGATTGAACACAGGAATTGGAAGAACACAGGGGAGTAACTGAAGGCACAGTGGACGAGATAGGTTTGAGGAGACTTTGAGATGGGGTGAGATGTAGTGAGGTAGGTTGTTTAGGGAGAGAAGTCTAGAGTGTAGGAGCAAGGTCACAGAAAGTTCGCCATCAACAATGGGGTAGAAAAACGGGGAGATGCATGAGAATCGAGATGGTGCATGGGATGGATATAGGGGATGTTGCGTGGGATGGATATAGGGGATGTTGCATGGGATGGATATAGGAGAGGGAAAGTGAAGAAAGTTTGTTTAAAAATCCTCACCCATAACAAAGAAATGAAGAGTTCTCTCTCCAAATAAACCTCCAAAATTCCACATGGAGTAATAGCAACAGTTACTGGGCACCAGAGAAAGAACAATGGCAATGCTGCTCCCTGTCTGGACTAACTCCTCGTCCTAAATTGCTCATTCACGCTCTCCTACCCAGAATCCCAGGATGTGCTACTGTTCTGTACGCTTTGGTTCCATTGAAGGGTTTGCATAACCATTGCGGAGTGCGCGAGATCTGTGCAATACATTGGTAATGAAGGAAAACATTCTGCTGGGTGTATGATAGCTTTTACACTCATTGAAGAAAACCAATGTTTGCCTCAGCTCTGGGTCTTCGCCCTTCACGCAGGCTTCTCCATAAAGAAAGAGATATTTTCTGCAAAGAGACCCATTTTAATATCTCAATTTCCTACAGGCAGCTTTCAGCCACTCTTATGCCTGAAATGAGGAATGTTGCTGATTAACGAGGCAACGGGAGACTTGGTCCAGTAGAGAATGGATGTAATTTCTTAAAAACATATGTTGAAACTGTACTGAAATTGTCACGAATCGACATGGGCTACAGTGAAGCAAAATGTCCTTAGCTCTGAGACACATTGCAGCTGGCTCAAGGACAACACTTTACAAAACCTACTGGCAGTGCGATGGTAAAGGCTGCTTTATTTAGCTTCATCAGTTAGGAAGTGAGCATCAGGCAGTAATTACTCCGAGTAAAACACAAACCACAGACTGTGCCCAGACACTGATGTGGTGGGGGAAGAGAGGAGAGTGAGAGGTACATGGAGTCAGGGAGTGAGAAATATACACAGAGACAAGGGGCCGCGATTTTGCCGGCACTCAGAGTGCGGGTTTGGAGGCGGGTCATACGAACATACGAATTAGGAGCAGGAGTCGGCCACTCAGCCCTTCGAGCCTGCTCCGCCATTCAATAAGATCATGGCTGATCTGATTACTCCACATTCCCGCCTACCCCCGATAACTTTTCACCCCCTTGCTTACCAAGAATCTATTTACCTCTGCCTTAAAAATATTCAAAGACTCTGCTTCCACTGCCCTCTGAGGAAGAGAGTTCCAAAGACTCATGACCCTCTGAGAAAAAATTTCTCCTCATCTCTGTCTTAAATGGGCGACCCCTTATTTTTAAACAGTGACCCCTAGTTCTAGATTCTCCCACAAGAGGAAACATCCTCTCCACATCCACCCTGTCCAGACCCCTCAGGATCTTATATGTTTCAATCAAGTCACCTCTTACTCTTCTAAACTCCAGCGGATACAAGCCTAGCCTGTCCAACCTTTCCTCATAAGACAACCCGCCCATTCCAGGTATTAGTCTAGTAAACTTTCTCTGAACTGCTTCCAACGTATTTACATCCTTCCTTAAATAAGGAGACCAATACTGTACACAGTACTCCAGATGTGGTCTCACTAATGCCCTGTATAACTGAAGCATAACCTCCCTACTTTTGTTGCCATGGAGGGGGTGCAGCGGCGATTCACCAGGCTGATACCAGGAATGGCGGGATTGACCTATGAGGAGAGACTATGTAGTTTAGGGATGTACACACTGGAGTTTAGAAGATTGAGAGGGGACCTCATAGAAGTGTATAAAATTCTGACAGGTCTAGACAGACTAGATGCAGAAGGAATGTTTCCCTTGGCGGGTGAGAACAGAACTAGAGGACATAATTTAAGGATAAGGGCTAAACCATTTAGGACAGAAATGAGGGGGAATTTCTTCACTCAGAGGGTGGTGAACCTGTGGAACTCATTGCCACAGAGGGCAGTGTACGCCAGCTCATTAAATATATTTAAGAGGGAATTAGATATATTTCTACAGGCAAAAGGGGTTAAGGGTTACGGAGAGAAGGCGGGGACGGGATACTGAATTGGAGGATCAGCCATGATCTCATTAAATGGCGGAGCAGGCTCGAAGGGCCGGATGGCCTACTCCTGCTCCTATCTTCTATGTATCTATGTATCTATGTATTCAATTCCCCTCGCAATAAACGATAACATTCTATTAGCTTTCCTAATTACTTGCTGTTACTGCAAAGTAACCTTTTGCGATTCATGCACTAGGACACCCAGATCCCTCTGCATCTCAGAGCTCTGCAATCTCTCACCATTTAGATAATATGCTTCTTTTTTATTCTTCCTGCCAAAATGGACAACTTCACATTTTCCCACATTATACTCCATTTGCCAGATCTTTGTCCACTCACTTAACCTATCTATATCCCTTTGTAGCTTCCTTATGTCCTCTTCACAATTTACTTTCCTACTTATCTTTGTGTCATCAGCAAATTTAGCAACCATACCTTCGGTCCCTTCATCCAAGTCATTTATATAAATTGTAAAAAGTTGAGGCCCCAGCACTGATCCCTGTGGCATACCACTCGTTACATCTTGCCAATCAGAAAGTGACCCATTTATGCCTACTCTCTGTTTCCTGTTAGCTAGCCAATCTTCTATCCATGCCAATATGTTACCCTCTACACCATGAGCTTTTATTTTCCGCAATAACCTTTGATGTGGCACCTTAGCAAATGCCTTCTGGAAATCTAAGTACAGTACATCCACTGGTTCCCCTTTATCCACAGCACATGTTACTTCCTCAAAGAACTCCAATAAATTGGTTAAATATGATTTCCCTTGCACAAAACCATGTTGACTCTGCCTGATTACTTTGAACTTTTCTAAGTGCCCTGCTATAATGTCTTTAATAATAGCTTCTAACATCTTCCCTATGACAGATGTTAAGCTAACTGGCCTATAGTTTCCTGCTTTCTGTCTCCCTCCCTTTTTGAATAAAGGAGTTACATTCGCTATTTTCCAATCTAATGGAACCTTCCCCGAATCTAGAGAATTTTGGAAAATTAAATGTTAATTTGACAGGGTCCGCTGTCAAAATCAAAATGATTGACAGCGGGTTGGGAACCCGCTCCGAACCTGCCTCCATGTAAGTTTCCAAAGTGTCGGGTCTGCGATTTCAGAACAGACCCGACACCAAGCGGCGGGGAGGCATTTCAGATAGTTAAATGCTTGTTAAACGCTTGTTAACTACTATTTTGCAGCCTATTTCTATTTTCCCACTTTTTTAACGGGGTTCACGTCATTCAGAGATCAGGTCAGGTAAGTAGGTCAGGTTCTCTATGTCTCCCCATTGCTGTGAATAGGTGACAGCTGCAAAAGTGGTATGAAAGCTACCATTTCACAGCTGTTCACTTTCACTTAAATGTCAGAAGCTTGAGCCTTCAGGACTTTTAAGCTTTATGCAGTTTGGAAGTGTTTGGAGTAATCTCTCTATCCACTGTCACCTCCTTGGAGCAAGCTCTCTCGCCATTGACAGATTGCTTCTGTCATCTCAACTTCAGCTGCCATCTATTCCAGCAACATCGGTGCCCTTTGAAAAATCTCACCTTGGTCCTCAGAATCCTTCCACAATCAGCCCCAACACCAACATCACCAGGCACACCAACATCACCTACAACAATACCAACCTTCTCCGCAATCACCTCATGCTGCACAGGACAACAGGGCATCAGCACCTGACAACATTGCTGCCCGGGAGGTCAGGGATGACATCACCATGGCCAGATTTACTTCACTTGATGCTGTATACCCTGGCTGCCACATGATGCGCCAGGTTAACACCACCCCACACCAGCACCATAAAGCATCCCTACAATGTCCAAGCCATTCCTTTCACACTCATCACAATTGGAGTAGGGTGGGGAGGGGACGTTATGTCACAACATTCACTGGAACTCACTAAGACACTTCCAAAGGTGAGCACAGATCTGTCCAATAAGGTGAAGTGTTGAAAATATAGATTTCAATGTATGACAACACATTAACAGAAACTTCACATGAACATTGGCTAAACCACCCAGGTGCCTACCCTTATGTGTTGTTAGTTTGTATGCTTGCAGTAGGATGAGGGCGAGTGTGAGGGGTGGCTAGTGAGATGGGGATGTGATAATGTAGATAGAAAGGGATGGGTGGAGGTGCAAGGTAAGCTGGTGTGAGTAAGGATGTGCAGGAGAAGGGTAGGGAAGGCAGAGTGATGGGGATGTGATGAGTGGCACAGCAGGATGAGGTTGAGTGTGGCTTGGCAATAACATTTCGTGATCTACTGAGATCATTGAAAGGTTTGCACCACTGCAGCCAGGGACTCCTGACGACATCCCTGCTTGTGTCCTCCTGTGCAATGTGCAACCAGGCTGCGTTGGTCTCCTGGGGAGGTCTCTTCCGTCTATGGGAAGGGAACAGAACCTCCCTTCATACTGTGACTTCCTCCATAAACATATGGAGGAAGTCATGGGAGAGCCTGGGTGCAGCCGTGCACCTTTGTGCAGTGTTTGCAGCACCTCAATGCTGTAGAACACTGACAGCTCAACTTGAACATGGCCCCTTTAAGGAAACCAGCTGATGACGCGCCATCAAATGACGCCATCAGACACGCTTCCTATTAATTGGCCGGGAACCTCACAGGACAGGCTTAACAAGTCCCATCATCGGAAAATCACTTGGCGAGAGCGGGCTAGAGTAGGCAGCGGGCTGGGGCCATGACACCGACCCCGGCCGTCCTGGACCCACCTTGGTTGGCAGAATCGCAGCCAGGGAGTGAGAAAGAGAGTGAGTGAGAAAGTGGCACAGAGACAGAAGTCTCAATTTTAACCTGGAGTGGGTCCTGGTCAGGAGGGAGTCCACACATTTGGTGAGAGAGAGCCTGAAGGTGAGAGTGAGAGTGGAACTGAGACTGAGAGAGAGAATGAGACTGAAAATGGAACGAGAGAGCACGACTTGACTTGAGGTCTCCTGTGGAGAGAGAAATCAGGCAAGATTCCTTTTTCAAAAACAACAACAGAAAATGCTGGAAACACTCAGCAGGTCAGGCAGCATCCGTGGATAAAACTGCAGTATCTCCACGATGCTGCCTGGCCTGCTGAGTGTTTCCAGCATTTTCTGTTGTTGTTTCAGATTTCCAGCATCCGCCGTATTTTGCTGTTGTAAGGTTCCTTTTTCTATTGACGACGGAATGTACAGGGTTACCTTGCCACCTAGGCAGAGTGCCTATTTTAAAAAAATCAAGTTCATCGATAATATTTAAAGACCTTTTTTTATATTTACATTTTCAGGGTGCCTGTTAATTTTTTTCCCTCCTAGGTTTTGAGACCAGTCACATTAATAATCGAGGGGTGCAGCGCATGACAGTGATTAATAATCGAGGGGTGCAGCGCACGGCAGTGATTAATAATCGAGGGGTGCAGCGCATGGCAGTGATTAATAATCGAGGGGTGCAGCGCACGGCAGTGATTAATAATCGAGGGGTGCAGCGCACGGCAGTGATTAATAATCGAGGGGTGCAGCGCCCGGCAGTGATTAATAATCGAGGGGTGCAGCGCACGGCAGTGATTAATAATCGAGGCCGGGGTTGCAGCGCACGGCAGTGATTAATAATCGAGGGGTGCAGCGCACGGCAGTGATTAATAATCGAGGGGTGCAGCGCACGGCAGTGATTAATAATCGAGGGGTGCAGCGCACGGCAGTGATTAATAATCGAGGGGTGCAGCGCACGGCAGTGATTAATAATCGAGGGGTGCAGCGCACGGCAGTGATTAATAATCGAGGGGTGCAGCGCACGGCAGTGATTAATAATCGAGGGGTGCAGCGCACGGCAGTGATTAATAATCGAGGGGTGCAGCGCATGGCAGTGATTAATAATCGAGGGGTGCAGCGCATGGCAGTGATTAATAATCGAGGGGTGCAGCGCACGGCAGTGATTAATAATCGAGGGGTGCAGCGCACGGCAGTGATTAATAATCGAGGGGTGCAGCGCATGGCAGTGATTAATGTAATGACTGTATTTCGGCAGAGTGTCTCTGGGTTACAAGTGGGTTGGGAGATGGGAGAACTCCACAAAGTCTTTGAGTGAAGCTCACTCTGTTTGGGAGCATCACTCCTCTTCACATCATCTTCCCAGTGACAGATTCAGCTGACACAAGAAATCTCTGTCGCACCCTCAAGGCAGGATCTTCTAAATGCAAGAGGTGACCAATACTGGGAGACTGCAGTGCTGAAACTGAAAATGAAACCTCACAGATTGCTACACATTGGATTACGATGATAAATTATAGCAAGTCCCTGGGCGTTGTAAGAGGGGAATCATAAAACTGCAGTAGCACGTCATTAAACTGCACCAAACACGTTTCAATGCAATAAAATCAGGAGAAAGAAAACAAAAATCAACGGCTGGCTAGGCGGATTGTGATCAGAACTGACAGTGTGGTTTTGAAACCTGCTGCAAAGGGTCATAACTTCAGAACTATTCCATTCACTAATCTCATTTCAACAAATGGGGACCCATGAAAGCTCCAATTCTGACTATTTATGACTTACTGATGAGCGTTCAGGACAGTTAACTTCACCAAACACCTCCGCTACAGAACTCAATATCCACCCCCTCCAATACCAGCCCACTCTGGCTGCAGTGTGTACCATCTAAAGGACACTCTGCAGCAACACACCAAGGTCACTTTGACAGGACCTCCCAGCCCTGTGACCTCTACCACTGAGATAGACAAGAGCAGCAGTGTCATGGGATCAGTATCACCTCCAGGTTCCGCACCATCATGAAGGATTTGTATCATTCATCAGTGCTGGGTCAAAATCCTGGAACTCCCTACCCATCACCATTATGGGAGCACCATCACCACAAGGACATCAGTGGTTCAAGGAGAACCACCACCACCTTCTCAGGGCAACTAGGGATGGGCAATAAATGCCGGCCTTGCCAGTGTCACACTGGAAAACAAACCAAAACAAGTCACAGAAGTCGCACTAGCCTGAAGAGGCCAGACACGAGCCTTCACCCACTCAACCCTCTGTGACCTGCTTCCTGCTGAATCACCCATTTTAATGGCACACACATCAGGCAGTGGTGCAAGCATCTGCTTTATATTACTAGTTTGCCCACAGCAATATAACTACAGCAGTACAAAGAGTATCAAAGGGTGAAACAAAGAACTTGCATTTATATAGCGCCTTTCACAACCTGAGAATATCCCAGCCAATGAAGTTTCACAGCCAATGAAGTATTTCTGAAGTGGAGTCACTGTTGTAATACAAGGTCAATTTGTGCACAGCAAGGTTCCACAAACAGCAATGAGATAAATGATCAGATAATCCGTTTTGGTTGATGTTGGTTGAGGGATAAATATTGGCCAGGACACTGGGAGAATTTTCATGCTCTTCTTCGAATAATGGCATGGGATCTTTTACGTCCACCAGATAGGACAGATGGGCCCTCAGTTTAACGTCTCATCCAAAAGATGTCTCATCTGACAGTGTAGCGCCTTGTGCAGAGCACAGATAAATTACCCCTCTTGAACCACTAACAATATCACCGTGTAACTGGATAGCAGGATATGCACAGGATAGCAGCCGGGATTAACTCACTCTGGCTCCGATTAATGGGGAAGGTTCGGGTGGGACACCCGATTTACACCCACCTGATTTTACGCTCTATTGACTCCAATGGAACGTAAAATCGTGGGTGGGGGTGGGGGGTTGGTGGGGGGAGGTGGAAATCACCCCACCCGAACACACCTGGCCTCGCTGGGAGGGTTCGGGTGAATGCGGAGCTGTGTGTCCACTAGCCATTGTGCTGCTACTCCCACACTTTCTGCTGATATCAGAAACTCTTCTGCAGCTCCCAAGGCTGGATTCCCAGCTCACTGCAACACTCCCACCCATTACCATCACCAGAGCCTCACATCAGTTCTTCTGCTGAACTCTCTCCCAGTCCTCCCACATCTTTGTGCTGGCACAGCTCACCTTTGGTGATTTTGGATAAACACTTCACACCGTCATTGCAATATCCTTAAACTGGCTGAGAACATAAGAATTAGGAGCAGGAGTCGGCCATACGGCCCCTCGAGCCCGCTCCACCACACGGCCCCTCGAGCCTGCTCCACCACACGGCCCCTCGAGCCTGCTCCACCACACGGCCCCTCGAGCCTGCTCCACCACACGGCCCCTCGAGCCTGCTCCTCCACACAGCCCCTCGAGCCTGCACCGCCATACAGCCCCTCGAGCCTGCTCCACCACACGGCCCCTCGAGCCTGCTCCGCCACACGGCCCCTCGAGCCTGCTCCACCACACGGCCCCTCGAGCCTGCTCCACCACACGGCCCCTCGAGCCTGCTCCACCACACGGCCCCTCGAGCCTGCTCCACCACACGGCCCCTCGAGCCTGCTCCACCACACGGCCCCCCGAGCCTGCTCCACCACACGGCCCCTCGAGCCTGCTCCGCCATTCAATAAGATCATGGCTGATCTTCGACCTCAACTCCACTTTCCCATCCGATCTCCATATCCCTTGATTCCTCTGGAGTCAAAAAATCTCTCTATCTCAGCCTTGAATATACTCAAAGACTCAGCATTCACAGCACTTTGGGGTAGAGAATTCCAAAGAAGAAGTGAAGAAATTCCTCCTCATCTCAGTTTTAAAAGGCTGGCCCCTTATCCTCAGACTATACCCCCAAGTTCTAGACTCTCCAGCCAGGGGGAAACAACTCTCAGCATCTATCCTGTCAATCCCCCTCAGAATGTTATATGTTTCAATGAGATCACCTCTCATTCTTCTAAACTCCAGGCCCAATCTACTCAAGCTCTCCTCATAGGACAACCCTCTCATCCCAGGAATCAATCTAGTGAACATTTGTTGCACTGCCTCTAAGTCAAGTATATCCTTCCTTAAATAAGGAGACCAAAACTGTGCATAGTACTCCAGGTGTGGTCTCACCAGAGCCCTGTACAATTGTAACAAGACTTCCTTACTTTTGTACTCCAACCCTCTAGCAATAAAGGCCAACATGCCATTTACCTTCCCAATTGCTTGCTGGATCTGCATGCTAACTATCTGTGTTTCTTGTACTAGGACACCTAAATCTTTCTGAACACCAACATTTAATAGTTTTTCACCATTTAAAAAATATTCTGTTTTTCTATTTTTCCTACCAAAGTGAATAACCTCACATTTCTCTATATTATACTCCATCTGCCACCTTATTGCCCACTCACTTAACCTGTCTATAACCCTTTGCAGGCTCTTTGTGTCTCCTCACAGCCTACATTCCCACCTAGCTTTGTATCCTCAGCAAACTTGGACACATTACACTCGCTCCCTTCATCTAGGTCATTAATATAGATTGTAAATAGCTGAGGCCCCAACACTGATCCTTGCGGCACCCCACTAGTTACAGCCTGCCAATCTTAAAATGACCCATTTATCCCTACTCTCTGTTTTCTGTCCGTTAACCAATCCTCTATCCATGCTCCTATATTACACGGGACACAACCAACAGGGTACCCTATGTCGTCCAGTACTTCCCCGGAGCGGAGAAACTACGCCATGTTCTTCGCAGCCTTCAACATGTCATCGATGACGACAAACACCTCGCTAAGGTCATCCCCACGCCTCCACTACTTGCCTTCAAACAGCCGCCTAACCTCAGAAGTACCATCGTTCGCAGCAAATTACCCAGCTTTCAGGATAACAGCGACCACGACACCACACAACCCTGCCATGGCAAACTCTGCAAGACATGCCAGATCATCAACACAGATACCACCATCACACGTGAGGACACTACCCACCAGGTACATGGTACATACTCATGTGACTCGGCCAACATTGTCTACCTCATACGTTGCAGGAAAGAATGCACCGCGGCATGGTACATCGGCGAGACCATGCAGACACTGAGACAACGTATGAACGAGCACCGCGCAACAATCGCCAGGCAGGATTGTTACCTCCCAGTCGGGGAACACTTCAGCAGTCAAAGACATTCAGCCTCGGATCTGCGGGTAAGCGTTCTCCAAGGCAACCTTAGAAACACACGACAACGCAAAATCATCGAGCAGAAACTGATAGCCAAGTTCCGCACTCATGAAGACGGTCTCAACCGGGATCTTGGGTTTATGTCACGATACATGACGTGATCCGGACTCGAGTCGTCGTTGGCTTGTTCACAGATGTGATTCCCAGTAAAAAAGTAAAAATTTTCCCAGTAAAAAAGTAAAAATTTTAAAGCTTTTCGTTTTACATACAGACGGCAGCTTTTGACACGTTAGAACCCCTGCGACTACACCTCATTGTCTCAGTTGTATCTTGCTATGTCTTTGATGTGGTACCTTCCTGGCTGACTTGATTAACTTTATCACACCTCGGCAGATAGGATGATTTAATTTAGTGGTCTGCAATTGTAAGGTACACATGCTTTGTTCTCTATCTATATATGCTTTGGCGATTCTGTATCTAATTTACTTCACCTGAGGAAGGAGCAATCGATAGCTCCGAAAGCTTGTGATTTCAAATAAAACTGTTGGACTATAACCTGGTGTTGTGCGACCTCCCTATATTACCCCCAACTGCATGAACCCTAATCTTGCTTAACAACCTTTTATATGGCATCTTATCGAATGCCTTTTGGAAATTCAAATATACTACATCCACTGGTTCCCCTTTATCTACCCTGATAGTTACATCCTCAAAAAACTCGAATAAATTTGTCAAACATGATTTACCTTTCATAAAACCATGTTGACTCTGCCTAATCATGTTATGATTTTCTAAGTGCTCTGATACCACTTCCTTAATAATGGATTCCAGCATTTTCCCAATGACTGATGTCAGGCTAACTGGCCTATAGTTCCCTGTTTTCTCTCTCCCTCCCTCCTTTCTTGAATAACGGGATTATATTTGCGACCTTCCAATCCGCTGGGACCGTTCCTGAATCTAGGGAATTTTGGAAGGCTGTGGGTCTATCACTTTGTGCAATGGCAATATTCCCTCCGTACCTTCTCCATGGTTCTGCCATCTTGATAGAAGCCTTGTTAAAAATGACTCAGAATCTGCAACCATTAATCTCTCTCCCATGGCTCTTAACTTCTCTCCTGTGCCTCATTACTGTATAAAAGCAGAACCATACCCAATACTAGCAAGGAGAATTCCTGCAAACCATTCCTGCTTTTGTTCATTTTCAGCCTTTTCCAGTAAGTATTCTCTCTGTAGTTGATTCTCCAGTTACCTTGTCAGAAGTGAAATTAAACAAATACCATTCTTCAGGGAGCACAGATCTGCTCTGTTCCTATTTGCACGTACACACGTACACACACACACACGCAAAGGTATAAAAGCACCATCAAGCCTCTCCTCTCTTCTCCCCTTACACAAACACAAAGCTTAGGGATGTCAATACGCTGCCATATATAGAAACACAAAACTCAGGAACGTTAATCACACATAATATTGAATAATATTGTGTGATTAACACCTACCCAATACATGCACATCCTCAGTTGAGGTAAGGTAAACCCTCCCTCGCCCACAGGCTCGGTCCTCAGGAGAGCTGAGCCCACGCGTGTCCCAGACAAGTAATCAGTTTATGGTGGTTTTAATACAACTAACATTTCTATCACGCTCCGAACAGAACATTTCCGAACATTTTACAAGAGGAATAGGTGAGCACTGAGCAGGAAGTAAGGCGTATGGGGGAGGGGATGCAATGGATCGATCTGTATCTCTGTCATTCATTAGTTTTACCCATCTCTTCACTGATTAGTTTTCCTGGTAAATCAAGTTAGACCCTTACTTCGTTGATGCCAGGTGCAATCAGTGTGTGAATCACTGAAACCTGACAGTGGGAAGGGTGAAGGCAAAGAGGTCATTTGTTTAGGAAGCTTCTGAAAGCAGAGAGAGGCAACAAAGGAACGTGATTTTGGAAGGGAATTCCAGAGAATAATAAATTACTTTTCGAAACACCCTTTGCAAATATCCTAACCACATGAAAGGCAGCAATGTTTCTGAACAGATGGACCAGTAGCAGAAACCAGCACGTCAATAAATATCCAAATCAATGGAATTCTCAGATTTCAACAGCTAGCAACTGGAAACGCTGGGCAGTAATCCAAACAAATCACATCCTTTCGCCCTTACCGGGAATGTTTCTGCGGTTTGGGAAAGTTTAACCATTACTGCCAATAGTGTGGCTGTGAAATGCCTATAATGAACTTTACCCTGCTCTGCCCAGTATCTCTGAGAATGAGGCTTGTGTGCGACATATAATGTTAATGGAGAAACATTCCACTCTTTTCCACAGAAAGGATGATTCAGCTCAAACTTGTGGTGGGAGGCTGATCTGCATAAAGATATGTAGTATATAGAGATATTTTGTACATAATTTTGTAGTAAAAATGTTTGTCTCTGTCTATCGGAAGTCTCATGGATGACCTTTCTGATTGGTTCACTCTACTGTGGCAAGCAACCAATCAGATATAGAAAAAGCTTTCAGCCTTCTTTTAGCCACATTTACTGTTCCCCTCTTCACTGTGACCAGTTACCCACTAACTAAAAACAAAGGGATAGTCACAATTTACCGAATTTATCCAATGCCTTTGGCACAATCCCCATCCCATGACCACCTGTCGTTCTTTCCCAAGCCTCCCACTAGCATCCTTCTCCACCACTCAATGGCCAGGTCTCGGCCTTTGCTTGCGGCTCCCTCTCTTCCCTACCTCAATCCCATACTTTTGCTCACCCCTGCACCTCTGCTCTTAAGACAGTGAGATGCCTCATTAGAGACGGAGCCTGGTCATTACTGTTGCCGATTTTTGCGGACAAACTCTTAACAAGTTTGGACAGCATTCCTCTTCCGACTACATTAGCAGAGGTATTTAAAATGGAGGAGGAAAGCCATACAAACGCGTTAAGGATTCATCTGCGATACCATTTCATTTCCAGCAGTGAACCTAAAATATATAAACTAGATAGAATGCAAATCAAACAAATAGAAAACACTTTTGCCAATGGGGAGCTTTTGGAGGCGGGACTCCCACTTGTCAGGTTTCAGTCCCGCCTCCATCAACTTCTGGCCAACCCACGCTATTTTCCCTTGATTAACCTTGTTTAGCCCGCCCAGCGGGTTTAGCAGGCCAATTAAGGGAAAGCCGGTTAAAGAGAACGTCAACGTATGACGTTTCATCTGTCAAAAACTTTTGACAGATGAATTGTCATCGTTTGACAGCTCTGTGAAGCTGTCAAACACTGACATTCTCTGTAGTTTAATGAGTTCTTGAATTCAAGACTCATCAAACCTCTTTCTTTTGTAGAAATTAGATGGTTGTTGCATTGGAGAATGCAGCGGCCATCTGTCATCTCTACCGCGGAGGTGCGAGACTCTCCGCATACCCACCGATTGAAGCCTGCAGGAAGAAACAAAGGTAAGTACACTTTTTCTAACACTTTCCACTCACCTCACATACTCACCTCTCCACACTTGCACCCATCACTCACCTCCACAGCACACTTTTGGACCCCTCCGACCCCCGCAGACCCACTACTCGCCTCGGTGACCCTGGCGGGGTTCGGAGCCTTCGGGAAGCCCGCACTTGTGTGGGAAAAATGGGGATAATCCTCTTATCTGCCTGTTAACTACCTGGTAACAGGCAGTTAAGTGGCTGTAATCCATTCCCGCCTCCAAGGAGATGGGACCCGGCACAGGACGGCTACCCGCCTCCTGGCAAGATGGCATGGAAGCGGGTTGGGGCGGATTGGGCACCCGCCCCCAAATTCTGCCATTTTTCCAGCAGTCCCGCCTCCAAACACGCCTCCCCAGGGCTGGCAAAATCCAGCCCACAGTGTCAGAATGCAGTCACCTGGTACATTTGTTACAATCCCTCACCCCACCAGCCTCGGACAGAGAACCACTAATTCTGTTGATTCTGTTCCAAGACTAGGAGGCCTCAAACTATTGAACATGAATCAACCCATTTAGACATCCAAGTGCTGAGTGGGACTGGGGCATCTAACCCTTTAAAGACATGGCTAGGTCAGCAGATCAGACATCACCTGAACCAATCTGAAAATTGAGGAATTCAAGATTATCAACCCTTTTCTCCTGTTTTTTTGTAATATCAAAAGAGGAGGGGGTGTCGCAATATTAATCAAGGAGTCAATTACTGCTGTAAGGAGGGATGATATCTTAGCAGGTTCCTCTAATGAGGCCATATGGGTAGAACTTAAAAACAAAAAGGGGGCAAGCACTTTGCTGGAGTGTACTATAGGCCCCCAAACATTCAGGGGGAGATCGAGGAACAGATATGTAGGCAAATCTCAGAGAAGTGTAGAAATAATAGGGTAATAATAGTATGGGATTTCAACTTCCCCAATATTAACTGGGATAGTCAGAGTGTGAAAGGCTTAGTGGGTGCGGAATTCTTAAAGTGCATCCAGGAGAGCTTTTTGAGCCAGCATGTAGAAAGTCCTACAAGAGAGGGGGCGGTACTGGACCTAATTCTAGGGAATGTAGCCGGGCAAGTGGTAGAAGTGTCAGTAGGAGAGCATTTTGGTGACAGTGACCATAATTCGGTGAGATTTAAGGTAGTCATGGAAAAGGACAAAGATGGACTGGAAATAAAGGTTCAAAATTGGGGGAATGCCGATTTTAATATGATAAGGCAGGATCTGGCCAAAGTGGACTGGGATCAGCTACTTGTAGGAAAATCCACATCAGAGCAGTGGGAGTCTTTCAGAAAGGAAATAGAGAGAGTACAAGGCCAACATGTTCCCGTAAAGGTCAAGGATGGGACCAACAAGCCCGGAGAACCCTGGATGTCAAGGGATATACAAGAATGGATTAGGAAAAAAAGGGAGGCTTTTGGCAGATACAAAGCACTAAAAACAGTGGAAGCCCTAGAGGAGTATAGAAAGTGCAGGGGGGGTACTTAAAAAATAAATTAGGAGAGCGAAGAGGGGGCATGAAAAAACACTGGCGGGCAAGAGGATAACCAGGGAAAGAGTAGGGCCCATTAGGGACCAAAGTGGCAATCTGTGTGTAGAGCCGGAAGATGTGGGTGAGGTTTTAAATGAATATTTTGCATCTGTGTTCACTATGGAGAAGGATGATGTAGGCATAGAAATCAGGCAGGGGGATTGTGATATACTTGAAAAAATTAGTATTGAGAGGGAGGAGGTACTAGCGGTTTTAGCGGGCTTAAAAGTGGATAACTCCCCAGGCCCAGACGAGATGTATCCCAGGCTGCTGTGTGAGGCAAGGGAGGAGATTGCAGGGGCTCTGACACAAATTTTCAGAACCTCTCTGGCCACAGGGGAGGTGCCAGAGGACTGGAGGACAGCTAACGTAGTACCATTATTCAAGAAGGGTAGTAGGGATAAACCAGGGAATTACAGGCCAGTGAGCCTAACATCAGTGGTAGGGAAATTATTGGAAAAAATTCTGAGGGACAGAATTAGTCTCCACTTGGAGAGGCAAGGATTAATCAAGGATAGTCAGCATGGCTTTGTCAGGGGGAGATCATGTCTCACCAATTTGATTGAATTATTCGAGGGGGTGACTCGGTGTGTGGATGAGGGTAGTGCAGTTGATGTAGTCTACGTGGATTTCAGTAAGGCTTTTGACAAAGTCCCGCATTGGAGACTGGTCAAGAAGGTAAGAGCCCATGGGATCCAGGGCAATTTGGCACATTGGATCCAAAATTGGCTTAGTGGCAGGAGGCAGAGGGTGATGGTCGAAGGTTGTTTTTGTGACTGGAAACCTGTGTCCAGTGGTGTACCGCAGGGATCGGTGCTAGGTCCTTTGCTGTTTGTAGTGTACATTAATGATTTAGATATGAATGTAGGAGGTATGATCAGTAAGTTCGCAGATGACACGAAAATTGGTGGAGTGGTAAATAGCGAGGAGGGAAGCCTCAGGCTACAGGATGATATAGACGGGTTGGTCAGATGGGCAGAACAGTGGCAAATGGAATTTAACCCTGAAAAGTGTGAGGTGATGCATTTTGGGAGGACTAACAAGGCAAGGGAATACACAATGAATGGTAGGACCCTAGGAAGGACAGAGGATCAGAGGGACCTTGGTGTGCATGTACATAGATCCCTGAAGGCAGCAGGACAGGTAGATAAGGTGGTTAAAAAGGCATATGGGATACTTGCCTTCATTAGCCGAGGCATAGAATATAAGAGCAGGGAGGTTATGATGGAGCTGTACAAAACGCTAGTTAGGCCACAGCTGGAATACTGTGTGCAGTTCTGGTCACCACACTATAGGAAGGATGTGATTGCATTGGAGAGGGTGCAGAGGAGATTCACCAGGATGTTACCTGGGCTGGAGCACTTCAGCTATGAAGAGAGACTGGACAGGCTGGGGTTGTTTTCCTTAGAGCAGAGAAGGCTGAGGGGGGACCTGATTGAGGTGTACAAAATTATGAGGGGCATAGATATGGTAGATAGAAAGGAACTTTCCCCCTTAGTAGAGGGGTCAATTACCAGGGGGCATAGTTTCAAGGTAAGGGGCAGGAGGTTTAGAGGGGATTTGAGGAAAAACTTTTTCACCCAGAGGGTGGTTGGAATCTGGAACTCACTGCCTGAAAGGGTGGTAGAGGCAGGAACCCTCAACATTCAAGAAGCATTTAGATGAGCACTTGAAACGCCATAGCATACAAGGCTACGGACCAAGTGCTGGAAAATGGGATTAGAATAGACTGGGCTTGATGGCCGGCGGGGACACGATGGGCCGAAGGGCCTCTTTCTGTGCTGTATAAATCTATAACTCTATGACTCTATATGTGGATAATTGTGTTGCCAGGCTTGGATTTGATTGTTTTTCTGAGGGATGAGGAGGACTAGGAATCTCACCTCCTGATCAGGGAGCATCATCAACATCTGACTTATTTATCTTGGCATCCCAGACTTTGGCAAGACAATGGTGAGTACGATGGTGAGCCAGAAGGAGAACACTAAGGACAGCAGTTCCACTGGACTCTCACTGTAGCCACCTTTGTGGTTAGAGGTTAGTGGGGGAAGCATCTTCCTCTTGCTTAGCTACACTTTCATGGAAAACCTGTTAACTGGATTGTCTCCATGGAAATGAAATCATGCAAGTTATCACATCGTCACCCCACTGAGCCAAACGCATTTGTGCTAATTCAAATACACTGGGAATCAATCAGTCTACAACAACACCCCATGGAACTGCAGCTCCAATAACTGGCCTTGGTTCGGTTTGTTTCAGTTAACATCCTCTCGAGCAGTCCCTGAGTGATACAGATTATATATTTTAATCAACAATTGAAATTACACTGTGCAGAAATTAGTTAATTAACACTTAACAATGTGGTTGACTCTTAACTGCCCTCTGAAGGGGCCTTGCAAGCCATTCAGTTGCATCAAACCACTCTCAGTGGTACAAGAAGGCCCACCACCACCTACTCGGGGCAACTAGGGATGGGCAATCAATGCTGCCTTGCCAGCGATGCCCACATCCCGAGAACATGTTTGCGTAGCCATGCTCTGCTCACTACGTTAACACAAGTGTTCATTCATTTAAAAGAAACAGGTTAATATATATAGGGGAAAAATTCAGTTGCTTGCACCTCCCGTTAGCACCTTAAGAGGGCGCTAATGGGGCGCAGAGCAACTAGCCACCGGGCGCGGCGATGTTTGCGCCACTCGCGAAATTAAGTAGACATTTTGTGGCGGCACTAAACAGTACCGCCACGATCTCCTGTGCTAGCAGATCGTGACGTCAGTCGAGTGCGCAACGCCCCGGTAGCGCCCCGGAGCGGATATTGAGTGGCGCCCCCTGCCGTACCGCCTGCTGCTAGCAACAACAGGTTGAGGGGAGCGTTTTGCAGTCAGGAAGGGACTGGGGGAGCGCTATTTAAAGGCGACCGCTTCCTGCCTTTTTTTGTTGGTGACATTTTTGAACCATGCATTCTGAGAGAGAGAGAGAGGGACTTCTGGAGAGATTCAACGCTGTGTGAAGGAGTTTTGGGTACTGAGCAGCACTTTGCAGGTTCATTTTGATTTGCCCTTCCTTGTATCGATTTAGAAGAGACTGTGGGGGTTGCACTCTGAGCTCTTTCCCTTGTTCTCTCCATTGTTCTTTCCAGCAGATTTGATGTACAAGTCTCTCCAGGCCGAGATTCAAGGCTGCAATGAGCAGGATGTGGATGGAAAGCAAGATCAACCCTCCCCTTTAAGAACTGGCCGGGGCCATTCTGTCTGTGTTCCATTGCTGACTGACATCACATGAGCTTCGCCAGCGCTCTGAGTTAGCGCCTCGCTCCTCGGCCTTTGCGCCTTAAGACAGATGTGTAGCGCCTGATTTAGCGCTCCAATCACCTCCAGGGGCGATAAAAGTCAAGTTTGCAGTCGGAGGCGATAATTAGCGCCTGGTGCTAATCTTTGCGCCCGGCCGATAATTGCGCCCCAAACAGGGCGATACTGAATTTTTCCCCCATAGTTCTATTTACTCTGAATGGTGTAATTTCACTTTGCACAGTCTCAGTACAATGCTATCTACCTGTGCCTGGGGAGCATGTTACATAGGAACAGGAGGAGGCCATTCAGCTCTCGAGCCTGTTCCAACATTCTATTAGATCATGGCTGATCTATACTTCAACTCCATTTACCTGCCTTTTCTCTGTGTTCCTTGATATCCTTACCCAACAACAAGCTATCAATCTGAGTGTTGGGCCCAGGGACAGACTTGCACACAGCTGTATTATTACTCCAGCATGCTGATGCTCTCTGCTGCCCATGGCTTATTATTTCACTGTTCGGCTCCCTGGGGCGTGATATACCTGGAGAAATTTGCCCTGAATTGTATTTCCTGTCTTGTTCAGAGGTAGTTTAATTACAGGGGTACTATCAAACAGAGATGGTTTGAAAATCTTCTGTTGAACAGTTGGTAAATGTTCGCACTGAAGGCAGTTTGCATAATAACCAAAGCACATTCAGTGCTGAGTGCATGACTTGAATCTGATCACAGTGCGTGGCTGAAGTAAACAAACTGTAATCTCATGTTGCAGACTCACAAGCGACATGAGCAGGGTCAGCACAGATGTGGCTTTTCCCCATGGGTCACAGAAAATGGCTCTTTTAAACATTGCCGTAGAATTCATCTGATCGCAGGCGTTTTCCCAATTAAAGCCAAAGACATGGATCTTGCAATCCCAATTCATTGTCCAACGACAGATTAAAATACGAAACTAGATCTTTGAAACATCAATGAAGCAAAATGGCTCTGTCTTCAAAATGGCTGCCTGACCTGTTTGGAATGGAATGTAAAAATCAATCCTTACTGACGGCGTCAATACAATGGCAGATTCCACAATCTTCAAAGAGTGATTTCAAGAGTGAGGGCTGTGAGGAAAGGTTCCAAGAACCCCATCTCTACAGGCTCATTGAAGTATATTAAATCTTGAATGGCTTAGCTAAAGTGAATCCCGGATATTACTTTAAAATAAGGCAGGACAGTAGGACTTCCGATTATAACTGTAAACCAGTGAAAAACAAATTTAGATCAAATACCAAAAGGATGTTGTCACACAGAGGGTTAGAGATGTCAGGCAAGGAGTAGAGATTTAGACACCGGGGGCATTGGATACTCGGCTGGGAGAATTGGAGTACTAGAGGGTTGAGTTTTGATGGGCTGAATGGTTCTTTCTCGTCCTTAAGATTTTTATGTTCATATCTATTGGAAGACACCAATGAAGTGATCTTCTGTAAATAGAGATTTTAACTTTTTTATTTAAACGAGACGGTGATGCCAGAAAGTGGTTCGATGAAGATGCAAACCTGTGATTCTCCATCAAGTGATTTCTTGCTTTCACCGTGGGAAGACAGAGTTAAGTCTAGGAATTCAGTACGTGGAGGAAGGAGAAATTGGAGGGAAATTACCCAGAAGTCAGCCATGGCAAGAGTTCCTTAATGGCTGGTCACTTTAAATGGGCATCTGGACACAAGAATGATGCTGATGGTCCCTTGCTAATAAAGTTCATGGCTGATGTCAACTGAAAAGGTTTTTGATGACAAAAAAATTAGCGAGTTCTCTGATGGTAAATCCATCCCTGGGCATGCTGTTGGGCCACACAGAGCAGGAAATGCTGAGTTAGCAGAGCGAGTGTGGAGCCGCAATATGGAGGCTACAATTGGTCTGAGTATCTGTGGCCTAGTGAGGAGGGGAGGGAATTAACCAGAGCTCCCCCTTCTGATCACTATCCATTGATTTGAGATGGGACATGTTCATGTGAGAACTTGGGGTGAGAATAGAATTGGGCTTGGCTACAATGGTCTCTACCCTCATAGTATGATAGGCCGCTGACACCCATCATCCAGGCTCACTTGGAATGGCCATTGGAGTGAGGCCATTCTGCCCTCCATAAACTTGAGGTCATCCAAAACTCACCTGTCCGTATCCTAACTCGCACCAAGTCCCGTTCATCCATCACCCCTGTGCTCGCTGACCTACATTGGCTCCCAGTTAAGCAATGCCTCGATTTTAAAATTCTCATCCTTGTTTTCAAATCCCTCCATGGCCTCACCCCTCCCTATCTTTGTAATCTCCTCTAGCCCACAACCCTCCGATATTTCTGCACTGCTCTAATTCTGCCCTCTTGAGCATCCCTGATTATAATCGCTCGACCATTGGCGGCCGTGCCTTCTGTTGCCTAGGCCCCAAGCGCTGGAATTCCCTCCCTAAACCTCTCTGCCTCTCTACCTCTCTTTCCTCCTTTAAGACGCTCCTTAAAACCTACCTCTTTGATCAAGCTTTTGGCCATCTGCTCTAATATCTCCTCGGTGTCAAACTTTGTTTGTTATCGCTCCTGTGGAGCACCTTGGGATGTTTTACTACGTTACAGGTGTGATATAAATATAACTTGTTGTTGTTCCTGAGGCAAACTGGGTCTGTGGAACAGAACCACAGGAAGAGTCGGTGCCTTCAGGAGAGGGGAGAGAACTGGAACTGGTACAAAGGGATGATACAGATCAGACTAAGGTACACAGAAGAGAAGTACTTTGGTCCATATGTGCTTCCTGATAGAAGTTCTCTGTGGTGGGGATTACTCGACAGTAAGGAGATGAACTCAAACAGGAACTGAGGATCATGTGGCTTTAATCTTACTGATTCAATTAATCAGTTTAGGAGCCTTAAAAACGTGGGTACTTCAAACTCATCAAAGCCTTTTGACCAAACAATCCTAAAATTATAGGATCTTTCAGAAAGGTGCCGGTAAATTGTCAAATTATAAGTGAAACTCATCATGACAATGCATATTTAAATGAGAATATTGTGTACAGTCACAGGCCATTTCTGTAGTTAATAGCTCAGTTACACCCCTCACAAACCCAATGATCCCGTTAATGCCATTGGTTACCATCTATTTTGTCTATTAAGCCCTGAGGGAGCGGATGATGTCGTGGATTGCAACACTCTTCTTCCACCTCTGGGATGCAAGAAAGATTCTCTCACCTCTCTAATAGCTGCCAGGTTTCCAATGAAATCCGTTTTGGGAAATCTCAGCCTAGTTCTGAGAGAATGTGAAGTCTAGAGCACTAAACTCTTCATAGTGCAGCGCAATTGCTGGCTCACTCAGAGGGCCCACAAAGCTGGCTGGTGTGAGAGATGGAATATCACAGGGGTGCAGGAGGAAGTTCTCTGATGGAGCTGAACCATGCTATACTTCATCTGGACCGCTTGATGCTGAGCAAAACGTGGGAAGTCTACTATCCCCTACAACTTTCACCCAAATAAAAACTCGACAGAACTTTCCACAGTCGGCCAAAGACTCAGAGTCGGGCTTCTATTTCCTGAACCTTCAGTGTGCAGACAAGCACAGCAAGAAGCTTGCTTTACTTGGCCAGTAGAGACATGCACCTATTCTGGTAGCAAACATGGCCTGTGCCATCTCATCCTCCCAGTTCTATTTGTACTGGCCCGAATACCACAGTAAAGGGCCAGATTAATTTAAACGAGCCTAGGAGGGTTGGTGGTGGGATTTAAGACGCACAGTGTATGCTATGAGAGTGACATTTCATTTTGTTGTGCAGTAATGTTCCAATGTCCTATGAACTTGGTACAAACACAACTTTTATTAATCTAACAGAATACATTTGTTGCCCATAATTGTATCTTTGTCTAGATTACTGGGATATGCGAATAATTGAACAAAGTTAGAAGGTTTGATGCACAGCGCACAAGAGACCTTTATACATGATGACATCTTCACCACACACCAAACAGTCTACACTGTAAACAGACCATGATGGCTGGACAAAGATCTGTGCTGCAGCATGAACCCCACGACTAAGCATTGAGGGGTCACTGAGCTCGCCTTGGTCCCTGCAGTACAGAGCTCAGCACAGCCATTGAGGGACTGAGATCACTGACACTGTTGAGTTACAAGTCAGACTGTCTGCACTATCTTCACTGCAATGATACATCATTACACACACTTACTGAATGGCCACAAAATAAAATAGCACTCTGCTGCCATTAGACCATAAAGCCCATACTGAATTGGTATGCAAGTGATGTACTTAAATGAACAACACACACTGCCTTTAGATAGACGATCTACCCTCCCAGTACTGCCTGAAGGCAGAGTCAGACATTTTACAAGAGATAGCAGGTACTTAGGAGTGCACTTCTTGGCCAGAACACATCAAGGGGCTCAGATAATATCAAAACTGCAAGAGTGAAGGTCGGGCAGTTAATGAACATCCAAACACTGGGATGAATTACAGTCTTGGAACCAGCACAGTATTTCTTACCTTGCCGTACACTGTTTTATCACAGTGCCGTTTTATTTTGACTTTGTTAAGCTGGGAATGTTGGCAGCCAATGGCAGCCTTAAGATCCAACAGCCCAATGAACAGCATCCGTCACATTAAACAATTCTCTGAACACTGAGGAGCGGAGAGATACTCAAAGTGCTGCTGAATTTCTTTTTCCAGGGCAACAAACTACAGCCCTGATTCTGAGACCAGAAAAATTGGGGTTACATAGAAATTACAAGACGGAAACAGGCCATTTGGTCCATCCAGCCCACACCAGCAGGATCCTATTCCCATGCCCCCGCCCTGTTCCCAGATCCCTTTATCCCTCTTTCCTTCAATCACCATCTAACCCATTCTTCAATGTTGACCTGGTTGACATTGAATTGGATTAATTGCTCACAATTGCACTCCAGCCTCACCCCCAGCCTGTAGGCCCCACCCCCAGCCCCACCCCCAGCCTGTACGGCCCCACCCCCAGCCCCACCCCAGCCTGTAGGCCCCAGCCCCACCCCCAGCCTGTAGGCCCCACCCCCAGCCCCACCCCAGCCTGTAGGCCCCACCCCCAGCCTCACCCCCAGCCTGTAGGCCCCACCCTCAGCCCCACCCCCAGCCTGTAGGCCCCACCCTCAGCCCCACCCCCAGCCTGTAGGCCCCACCCTCAGTCCCACCCCAGCCTGTAGGCCCCACCCCCAGCCTGTACGGCCCCACCCCCAGCCTGTATGACCCCACCCCCAGCCCCACCCACAGCCTGTAGGCCCCACCCCTAGCCCCACCCCAGCCTGTAGGCCCACCCCCAGCCTGTAGGCCCCACCCCTAGCCCCACCCCAACCTGTAGGCCCACCCCCAGCCCCACCCCCAGCCTGCACAGCCCCACCCCCAGCCTGTAGGCCCCACCCCTAGCCCCACCCCAGCCTGTAGGCCCACCCCCAGCCCCACCCCCAGCCTGTAGGCCCCACCCCAGCCTGTAGGCCCACCCCCAGCCCCACCCCCAGCCTGTAGGCCCCACCCCCAGCCCCACCCCAGCCTGTCGGCCCACCCCCAGCCTGTAGGCCCCACCCCCAGCCTGTAGGCCCCACCCCCAGCCCCACCCCCAGCCTGTAGGTCCCACCCCCAGCCTCACCCCCAGCCCCACCCCCAACCCATAGGCCCACCCCAGCCCCCCCCAGCCTGTACAGCCTCCTGCTTTCTTTAGTGTTGGTTTGGCTCAGTTGACAGCACTCTCACCTGTAAAATGTGTGGATTCAAGCCATAGTCCAGGACTTGAACTCACAATCTAGGCTGACAAGTCAGTGCAGGGCCGAGGGAGTGCTGCACTGTCAGAGGTGCCGTCCTTCAGATGAGATATTAAACCAAAGTGCATGTTCGGGTGGAACCCATGGCATCCTTCAAAGAAGAGGATGGAGTTCTCCGGATGGACTGGTCAACATTCCTCCCCCAGTAAAATCACATCCAATGATCACTCGTCTCCTTGCTGTTTGTGAGATCTTGTTTGCCACATTTGCCCAAATAACAAGAGTCACTAAAGTAATAATTCGGATGTGGGACATCCTGAAAGACCTGATAACATGCTACATAAATACAACTTCTTCCTGCTTTTATCGCCTAAGTTATAGACCTCCTGCTATCCACCTTCAGACAAATGCATGCACCCTGCCAGGATCTGAACCCACCACCTTTTGCAATTATAGAAAGATTGCATTGAAATTGCTTTAATTCGCAGCATCACTACAAAATACCTTGAACGAGGAGGGAACTTGAATGAAAGCAGTAATTAAAGCAAACAAATTACAGTAAGAAATTCAGAAACAAAAAATATATCCAGTTCACATTGACACATGCCTGATGTGTTTCAGGAATTAAAAACAAATTCATTTGGAACTTGACAGGTAGAACTGAAAATATATCTAAGCACGGGCAAAGTGTCCTTAATGACATTTTGTGGCTGTTTGAAATGGATTGGCTTGGATCTTTCGAACAAAACCTACAGAGATTAGACTTAAACAGCTGTTATTAGCTTCACAAATGCCCCCCCCTGAAGCAAGGAGCCCATCCCAAACACAGCAGTTTGATTCACTCCAAATCATTTTCCTTCTATTTCCATTTTTATTTCTCTCCACCTGTTTTGAAGTGGTTCTTTATATATTTTCCATTTTCCTTTTATTACCATTAGGCTTAGAATATTACATATTATAGACTAGAAGCTGATAAGATATCAGAGTGCAGAGCGAAATTAGAGTGATAGAGCACGGAGAATGATTCAGCTAAATTCAATAGAAGTGTGCGGGTTAAAGGGGCTTTGTCTTATTTTGAGGGCGCTGTGGGACCCACCCAGATCCCAATAATATCTGAAACATAATATATTCAAAGCCACACATTGGCCACTACAGAAACCTGTTCTGCAGATGTTTTGGTGTGGGCTTCACATAGGCAGCTAACAGCTGCTTTCAGATGGATTCCTCGACCAGCACCAACTGGCCACAGGCTGAGTATTTACCTGCCTGTATTTCAGGGGTCATTCTGCGAGTCTGCATCGTCTGTAGGAAGCCTAGACTGCCAGAAGCTCCGATCGGAAGTGCTCGTGATCTTCCAATCAAACAGGAGATTGTTAACATGCTTAGCATCTACTTCTTGCAGAAATTGTATCTGGACTGAAGTGTCTGAAATCTAATAAAACCTCAGGGGGGCTAAATTCGGTTGATTTGTGCCTCCCGTTAGCGAGGGAGCTAACGGGGCGCAAATCAACTAGCGCCCGGGCGCGGCGCCGCAAACGCCTCCCGCGAAATTCAGCGGGAGGTTAGTGGCGGCGCTAACCGTTAGCGCGTGCGGCGCTGCGCCGCCGGCGGCAATGACATCACGCCGTGCTCGCGCTCCGGCTGTAATAATGGGTGGCGCCCCCCGACTTAACGCTGGACGCTATGTCTGCCGGGGTCAGGGGGGCCTACCTATGGTCGGGGCGGCGCTAATTAAAGGGGAGGTGGCGGGCGGCCATTTTTGTTGCTGGCCACCTGCCAACACCTGCCCCCGGCCCCCGTGAAGCCCCCCCGCGGGGTGCCGGCTGCTCTCCATGAGTCCCCTCCTCTTGAGTGCCGGGCTCGTTTGCCGGCACTCCCGAACCCTGGTGGTGCAGCTGGGCGGCGGGATGCGCTGCACCAGGCCCCTCCCCTTTAATGATGTGGAGATGCCGGCGTTGGACTGGGGTGGACAAAAAGTCGACTTGAGTGGACTTTTTGTCCTCCCCTTTAAGAAGGGGAAAAAGGCCTGCAGTACCGCGGCACATAGTGGCGCAGTTTTGGCTCACAGCGCCCCAAGAGGGACGCTGTGCGCTTCCAGGAGCGCTCCTCCTCCCTCTCGGGGTGCTACCTGGGAAAATCGGCAGCGCCCCGGCGAAGGTAGGGGACGCTACCGAATTTTTCCCCCCTGGCGTGTGAACTATACCCAGCGTGCTTCAAGAAACACATGAGGAGATTTGTGAAGCGTTGATGGGCATTTTACGGGAGTCACTGGACACAGGATAGGTTCTGACAGTGTGGGAACAGGTGGGTGTCGTTCCCATATTCAAGACGGGTGATGGAGCCAAACCTGACAACTACTGACCCATACCTGCCATTAACAATCCCAAACCTGGCAACTATACACCCATTATTCTGACCTCAATAACTCGAAAACGAATGGAATCAATAATCAGAATCAAATGTAAAAATATTTGAACAAAAGTAACTCAATAGATAATCACCAACACAGTGCTAGATGGGGTAGATCTTGCCTGCCCAACCTCAAGGACTTTGTTGAAAAGATAAGAATCCAAATGTACTTCAGAGAGCTCTGTCACATTCTATACCAAAACTGAAAAGGCCTTTGATAAAGTACTGCACAAGAGGCTTCTTTCCAAACATAAATGAGACGAATCACAATTTGAACTATTTTTGGTGCTGTTGAGCGAAGAATGCTGGGAAAATCCCTGCTCCTCTACAAATGGTGCCATGTGATCTGTAACGTCAAGTTGACGGGGTCTCGTTTGAGCATCTCATGTGAAGGAAGGCATCTCTGACAATGCAGCTCTCCCTCTGCACTGCATTAAAATGTTAACCTAGACAAAGCGCTCAAGTCCTGGAGTGGAACTTGAATCTACAACCTTCTGACAACTTGCCCCTATGTTCTCTGGACTTGGGTAAGCGGGATATGCATTTTTCAGTCATTTGGAGACTCTGAAACATGGCGATGGGTTTCTAACAGTGTCGCACATCCAACTGACCAAATGTAAATTAAGAGCACAACCAACCGAAGCATTTTGGTTTCGGGGTGAGTGAAGCTGGGATCAAGTCAGCTGATTTCTCCTCATAAGAAATAATAATTATTGCTAGCAAATTGACTCTACAACCTTGCTGGAAGGTCACCAAGTAAACCATCAGAGTATTTGCAAACAGTATTGTGCTCCTTATTACCGTGTGTTTGGCGGGGGTGGTTATGGGTTTTATTATACTGCATTGTGAATGTTCATCAACTAAATGTGCAAACTTGAACAATGGCAAATTAATGAGACTGAATCCCTTTATCGCAAACTGATTCAACCCTTCACACACTCAAAAAACAGATTCAGGCAATTTGTCGACAACTCTTCATGGTTCAGGAGCTGAAACAGTAAGTGCGGGGTGTAGTTTTTTCTAATTGCAGTATTGAGCAACATACCGAAGGCTACAGTGCCCACAGAATCGAGGAGGCTCCATGCATCTGATGAAATTGTCTTCGACAGGGACTCTACTCAACATTGGATTTGCTGGGGGATTTATTGCTTTCCATCTTTGTTGGATCTCTCATATGACTGTCCTGATTTGCTCCTTCTCATCCCATATTACAGCTCCTTCTCATCCCATATTACAGCTCCTTCTCATCCCATATTACAGCTCCTTCTCATCCCATATTACAGCTCCTTTTCATCCCATATTACAGCTCCTTCTCATCCCATATTACAGCTCCTTCTCATCCCATATTACAGCTCCTTCTCATCCCATATTACAGCTCCTTCTCATCCCATATTACAGCTCCTTCTCATCCCATATTACAGCTCCTTCTCATCCCATATTACAGCTCCTTCTCATCCCATATTACAGCTCCTTCTCATCCCATATTACAGCTCCTTCTCATCCCATATTACAGCTCCTTCTCATCCCATATTACAGCTTCTTCTCATCCCATATTACAGCTCCTTCTCATCCCATATTACAGCTCCTTTTCATCCCATATTACAGCTCCTTCTCATCCCATATTACAGCTCCTTCTCATCCCATATTACAGCTCCTTCTCATCCCATATTACAGCTCCTTCTCATCCCATATTACACCTCCTCCCTCAAACCCTCCACCACACGCAGCTACAATTTGGCGTCTGTGATTACCCAAGAGCTCCCACCTCTGTAACAAAACTGAAAGGAATGGAGCTGGTGGCGCAAAGCATTAGAGCCCTGGTCTCTCTCCATTCCATTCAACTTCGAAGTGAACCAGACTAGCGCTCTATGTGGAATGGACTCAGAGAGGAGAAACGCCCCTGGTTTCTAACCCAGCCCACACACAGAGAGTAGGCACTCCCTCTCTCTAATGACTACAATACCAACAATTTCATGTAGAAAAAGGTGGCGAGGTGGTACAGTCTGAACATTTTGGGGGAAAAACTGAGTCGTGCCCCCTTTGTGGTGCTAACTTCGCCGGGGAGCTACCCGAAAAAAATGAGTGCCCCCACGGCCGATTTTCCCAGGTAGCGCCCCGCGTCCCTCTTGGGGCACTGCAAGTCAAGTGGCGGTGCGGCACATCGCACCGCGGTACTGCAGGCCTTCCTCCCCTTCTTAAAGGGGAGGGGCCTTGCGCAGCGCGACCTGGGGCCCAGCAGGGCCACCGGGGATCGGAGTGCCGGCAAAAGAGCCTGGGATCTGGGTTCAATCCAGCTCAGAAAGCAGGAATAAAGGTGATCCTTCCCTTTCTTGATGGGCAGTGGTTAGTAAAGTGTTAAAATTCCATAAATTTATCTCTGAGATCAGGGATCTGAATGAGTTCAGACAGTGACAATGATAAAGTTATTGAAGACTTGGAATAATCCAGTTCATACTAATAGTTGAGCCTGTATTCCCTTATACAAAAAGAAAATACTGCAGATGCTGGAAATCTGAAATAAAAACAGAAAATGCTGGAGATACTCAGCAGGCCAAACAGCATCTGTGAAGAGAGAAACAGAGTTAACGTTTCAGATCGATGACCTTTCGTCAGAACTGGAAAAAAGCAGGAAATGGAACAGATTTTTAAGCAAGTGCAGGGGCAGGGAAAGGGGGGAGGGGATGAAAGAACAAAAGGGAAGATCTGTGATAGGATAGAAGGCAGGAGAGATTAAGAGACTAAGAGATATTCAAGGCAAAAGGAGATGGTAATGGGACAGGTTAAGAAACAAGGGATGGCTCTAGATGAAGTGTGAATTGCGCTGGCAGAATGATCGACAGCTGCCATGTGGGCAAGAAGAAAAAAAGACAGACAAAAAGTGTGGATGAAAAATATATATATGATAGGGGCCGAGGTTATGATCTGAAATTGTTGAACTCTATGTTGAGTCCAGAAGGCTGTAAAGTGCCTAATCGAAAGATGAGGTGCTGTTCCTCGAGTTTACGCTGAGCTTCAGTGGAACAATGCAAGAGGCCGAGGACGGTGAGGTCTGAGTGGGAGTGGTGCGAAGAATTAAAGTGACAGGCGACCGGAAGCTCGGGGTCCCCCTTACCGACTGAACGGAGATGTTCCGCAAAGCGGTCACCCAATCTGCATTTGGTCTCCCCAATGTAGAGGAGACCACATCGTGAGCAGCGAATACAGTATACTAAATTGCAAGAAGTACAAGTAAATCGCTGTTTCACCTGGAAGGAGTGTTTGGGACCCTGGACAGTGGGAAGGGAGGAGGTAAAAGGGCAGGTGTTGCATCTCCTGTGCTTGCACGGGAAGGTGCTGGGCGAAGGGGAAGGGGTGTTGGGGGTGATAGAGGAGTGGACCAGGGTGTCGCGGAGGGAGCGGTCCCTTCGGAATGCTGAAAGGGGAGGAGAGGGGAAGGTGTGTTTGGTGGTGGGATCATGCTGGAGGTGGCAGAAATGGCTGAGGATGATCCGTTGAATATGGAGGCTGGTTGGGTGAAAGGTGAGGACAAGGGGAACTCTATCGTGGTTCCGACCTGAATACCGCAAGGTCATCGACCTGAAACGTTAACTCTGTTTCTCTCTTCACAGATGCTGCCTGACCTGCTGAGTATCTCCAGCATTTTCTGTTTTTATCCCTGTATTCCCTTAGTTTGGCAATCTGGCTGAGGAGAAACACCTGGTGTGAGTGATGGACACACCTTGGAAATCAAGGTGTGTCCATTCACATGGTCCATCTCCGACTCTTCCCTTCCCTTCCTCGACTTCTCCGTCTCCATCTCTGGGGATAGGTTATTGACTAACATTCACTACAAGCCCACTGACTCCCACAGCTACCTGGACTACACTTCCTCCCACCCCGCCTCCTGTAAGGACTCTATTCCATTCTCCCAGTTTCTCCGTCTCCGCCGCATCTGCTCTGACGATGCCACCTTCCATACCAGTGCTTCCGACATGTCTTCCTTTTTTCTCAACCGAGGATTCCCCTCTACTGTGTGTCCGTTCTATCTCCCGCACTTCTGCCCTCACCCCTGCCCCTCCCTCCCGGAACCACGATAGCGTTCCCCTTGTCCTCACATTTCACCCCACCAGCCTCCACATTCAACGGATCATCCTCCGCCATTTCCGCCACCTCCAGCGTGATCCCACCACCAAACGCATCTTCCCCTCACCTCCCCTTTCAGCATTCCACAGGGACCGCTCCCTCCGCGACACCCTAGTCCACTCCTCTACCACCCCCAGCACCCCTTCCCCTTCACCCGGCGCCTTCCCGTGCAAGCACAGGAGATGCAACACATGCCCTTATACCTCCCCCCTTCCCACTGTCCAGGGCCCCAAACACCCCTTCCAGGTGAAACAGCGATTTACTTGTACTTCCTGCAATTTAATATACTGTATTCACTGCTCACGATGCGGTCTCCTCTACATTGGGGAGACCAAATGCAGATTGGGTGACCACTTTGCGGAACACCTCCGTTCAGTCCGTAAAGGGGACCCCGAGCTCCCGGTGGCCTGTCACTTTAATTCACCGCTTCACTCCCACTCTGACCTCACCGTCCTCGGCCTCTTGCATTGTTCCACGGAAGCTCAGCGTAAGCTCGAGGAACAGCACCTCATCTTTCGATTAGGCACTCTACAGCCCTCTGGACTCAACATAGAGTTCAACAATTTCAGATCATAACCACGGCCCCTATCACATTTATATATATATTTTATTTTTTCATCCACCCTTTTGTTTGGCCTTTTTTTCTTCCCTCCCTGAAGCTGGCAGCTGTCCTTCATTCCGCCAGCGCATTTCACACTTCATCTAGCCTCAACCTGTCACATTACCACCTCCTTTCGCCTTGAATATCTCTTAATGTCTCTCAATGTCTCTTAATCTCTCTTGCCTTCTATACTACCACTGACCTTCCCTTTTGTTCCTTCATCCCCTCCCCCTTTTCCCAGCTTTATACTTGCTTTAAATCTATTTCATTTCCTGCTTTTTGCCAGTTCTGATGAAGGGTCTTCGACCTGAAACGTTAACTCTGTTTCTCTCTCCACGGATGCCGCCTGGCCTGCTGAGTTTTTCCAGCGTTTTCTGTTGTTATTTTGGAAATCAAGGTGGTGTTCAGGGGACAAGTAACCCACAACTTGAGTTTCCAGAATATTCTCCCTTGAGCATTTCATGTTTCTGCGCTCTGAACGATGTATAGAACTAAAACATCAACCGTGAGACGTGAAGTTGCGATCCACTGTGCTCAGGGTGGACGGGATGCCTGAAGCAATGTGAAGGTTCCATTAAGGTAAAGCATTACCAGCTTTAACATTCAACCCGTGAGTGGCTAACTCAAAACATGTCACCTTTATAATGAGTACTTAGGCAAAATGTGGAGTATGTTACTGGTATTTGGATAGTGGCGGTATCTCAAGGCAAATTAAAGTTACAGGTCAGTGTAGCACTTAAGAGAAGTGACAGGTTGCTAATGGAGCCAGTTAATAGCCATTCCTGCCCCAGGGACCTGGAAGCAGATGGATGCTAAGTGTTTTCCACTGGAAGGTAGAATTGACTTCCTGCTGTGCCCTGCAGTATTGCCGGAAAGGATAAGCTCTCCATCTGGCTGTGTAGTGAGATTGGATGGGAAGAAAAGGATGGGCAATCAGGGTTAATATATATTTAAATGGGTTAGACATATGGCTGAATATCATAGCATATACTCGTCCTAGTTCTCCCAATCCTGTTGCATTCTAAGTATCCATTGACTTCATTAAATGTATATTAGTCCAAACTGACCCAGTGACTGAATATCCCTGTTAAAGAATTAAGTCATTAGAATCCATCCCACCGTCAGATTCATTTTACAGAGTTGTAAGAGCATCGTCATCAAGAAGCAGTTTAAAGAGGGAAGGACATCATCAGAACCATCTTTAAAATAATCAAACCATCTAAACAACTGATTGTTTTTCAGAAAGGGAGTTTGATGAAAAGTGTCTGGATATTTCCTTAACATTGAGTCCTGATAGTGCAATTCCTCCTTTAACACTGGGATCTGATGGTGCAAATCCCTTCTAACATTGTGTTCTGCTGGTGTGACTGTCTTATAACACTGGGTTCTAATGATGTAACTCCCTTTGATAGTGCAACTCCTTTATTAACATTCGCTTCTGATGATGCAGCTCCCTCATAATTTTGGGTTCTGTTGGTAACCCTTTAACAATGGACTCTGGTGGGGTGAATCCCTTATAATATCAGGTTCTGATGGTGCGACTGCCTTACATTGTGAAAGTTGGGACACCACCTGGACATTTTTCAAACTGTCTGGTTATGGGGCGAGCTCTGCTTTGCAGAGTATATCTTAAAACAGGACAGAAATATCCAGTGTTGCAGAGTCTGGGGAGAGGGGATGGCCTTCAGTGGATGCACAGAGAGTAAACGTTTACTGTCTGAAATCATGGAACAGCCAGACCAAGCGATCTTGTGATCCTGAGGCTGCAGCACAGGAGGTTAGCGGAGGAGGCTAGGTGTGGGCATGTGCTGGGTCTTCAGTGTCGCAAAATTACAAACCAGTTTTAGAGATGTGTTGATGATTTCAATACACATAACACAGTCATCTCACAAAGAGTATTGCTCGTTAGACTCCGACTCACAGAACATGCTGAATAGGAGTAGCCACCCTTACATAGAAACATAGAAGATAGGAGCAGGAGTAGGCCATTCGGCCCCTCGAGCCTGCTCCGCCATTCGATGAGATCATGGCTGATCATCCAAATTCAGTACCCTGTCCCTGCCTTCTCCCCATATCCCTTGATACCTTTAGCCTTAAGAAATATATCTAACTCCTTCTTGAATATATTTACTGACTTGGCCTCAACTGCCTTCTGTGGTAGAGAATTCCACAGGTTCACCACTCTCTGGGTGAAGAAATTCCTCCTCATCTCTGTCCTAAATGGCTTACCCCTTATCTTTAGACTGTGACCTCTTATTCTGGACTCCCCCGCCATCGGGAACATCCTTCCTGCATCCAGTCTGTCTAGCCCTGTTAGAATTTTATAAGTTTCAATGAGATCCCCTCTCATTCTTCTAAACTCTAGTGAATATAAACCTAAGCGACCCAATCTCTCTTCATACGTCATTCCTGCCATCCCAGGTATCAGTCTGGTGAATCTTCGCTGCACACCCTCCATGGCAAGAACATCCTTCCTCAGATAAGGCGACCAAAACTGCACACAATACTCAAGGTGTGGTCTCACCAAGGCCCTGTACAGCTGCAGCAAGACATCCTTGTTCCTGTACTCAAACCCTCTCGCTACGAAGGCCAACATACCATTTGCCTTCTTAACCACCTGCTGTACCTGCATGTTTACCTTCAGCGACTGGTGCACAAGGACACCCAGGTCTCGTTGCACTTCCCCTTCTCCCAATCTATTGCCATTCAGATAATAATCTGCCTTTCTGTTTTTGCCACCAAAGTGGATAACCTCACATTTATCCACATTATACTGCATCTGCCATGCTTCTGCCCAATCACCCAACCTGTCCAAATCATACTGGAGTTTCTCGGTATCCTCCTCACAGCACACACGCCCACCCAGCTTTGTGTTGTCTGCAAACTTGGAGATATTACATCTAGTTCCCTCGTCTAGATCATTAATATATATTGTGAATAACTGGGGTCCTAGCACCGATCCCTGCGGAACCCCACTAGTCACTGCCTGCCACTCGGAAAAAGACCCGTTTATTCCAACTCTTTGCTTCCTGTCTGCCAACCAGTTCTCTATCCAAGTCAGTACCTTGCCCCCAATCCCATGTGCCTTAACTTTACATGCTAATCTCTTATGCGGGACCTTATCGAAAGCCTTCTGAAAGTCTAAATACACCACATCCACTGGTTCTCCCTTATCTATTCTATCAGTTACATCCACAAAAAATTCCAGTAGATTAGTCAAGCACGATTTACCTTTTGTAAATCCATGTTGACTTTGTCCAATCCTGTCACTGTTTTCCAAGTGCTCTGCTATTACATCTTTTATAATGGACTGTAGCATTTTCCCCACAACCGATGTCAGGCTTACCGGTCTGTAATTCCCCGTTTTTTCTTTACCACCTTTTTTGAACAGTGGGGTAACATTAGCTACCCTCCAATCCATGGGAACTGTTCCAGAGTCGATAGAATTTTGGAAGATGACCAGCAATGCATCTACTATTTCTAGGGCCACTTCCTTAAGTACCCTAGGATGTAGATTATCTGGCCCTGGGGATTTATCAGCCTTCAATCCCGTCAATTTCCCTAACACCATTTCCCTACAAATACTGATTTCATTCAGTTCCTCCCTCTCGACATCTCTCACACTCAGATCCAACTCTTACTGACAGAGAGGAGCTGAAAGAACAGATTCAATGGGTAATTTTTTTATGTTCGTATGTTGCATGTTGCTGTCACTATAGAGCCAAACAAATAATGGGAAAGGTTTTGTGTATCGCAAACACTGAAAGTTAAAAAGAAATGCAAGTTGGTATAGAACAATGCAATCCTTCAGGCTCCAACCTTGGATCTGGAAAAACCTCCCAGAAATATGAGAAAACCAAGGGTGTGGCGAGAATGAGGAACTTAAAAATTATTATTAGTAAAAAAACAGTACTTGCAAAATTAATGGGACTAAAAGTCGATAAATTCCAAGGACCAGATGACCTACATCCTAGGGTTTTGAAAGAGGTGGCCATTGGGATAGTGGACGCATTGGTTGTCATCTTCCAAAATTCTACAGAATCTGGAACGGTTCCTGCAGATTGGAGGATAGCAAATGTAACCCCGCTATTTAAGAAAGGAGGGAGAGAGAAAATGGGGAACGACAGACCTGTTAGTCTCACATCAGTAGTTGGAAAAATGCTGGAATCTTAGTGAGTGGGTGAGAACATGGCAGATGGAATATAATGTGGATAAATGTGAAGTTATCCACTTTGGTAGAAAAAACAGAAAGGCAGAGTATTTCCTCAATGGTGAAAGATTGGGGAATGCAGATGTTCAAAGGGACCTGATTGTCCTTGTACATGAGTCACTGAAAGTGAATGTGCAGGTGCAGCAAGCCATTAGGAAGGCAAATGGTATGCTGGCCTTCATTACAAGAGGAGTTGAGTACAGGAGTAAAGAAGTCTTACTCCAATTATATTGGGCCTTGGTGAGACCACACCTGGAGTACTGTGTACAATTTTGGTCTCCTTACCTAAGGAAGGATACACTTGCCGTAGAGGGAGTGCAACGAAGGTTCATGAGATTGATTCCTGGGATGGCGGGACTGTCGTATGAGAAGAGATTGAGTAAACTAGGCCTGTATTCTCTTGAATTCAGAAGAATGAGAGGGGATCGCATTGAAGCATACAAAATGATTACAGGGCTTGATAGGGTGGATGCTGGGAGAATGTTTCCCTTGGCTGGGGAGTCTAGAACCAGGGGCCACAGCCTCAGGATAAAGGGTAGGCCATTCAGGACTGAGATGAGAAGAAATTTCTTCACACAGAGGGTGGTGAATCTTTGGAATTCTCTACCCCAGAGGGCTGTGGAGGCTCAGTCATTGGGTATATTCAAAACAGAAGTCGATAGATTTCTGACTAGTAAGGGCATCAAGGGATATGGCGATAGGGCCGGTGAATGGAGTTGAGGCAGAAGATCAGCCATGATCTCATTGAATGGTGGAGCAGGCTCGAAGGGCCGAATGGCCTACTCCTGCTCCTATTTCTTATGTTCTTATGGAACTGGGAGAGTGACCAGCTAATTTACAGGTAGAAACTAAGAATAAAAACTATTAATTACAAGATTAACAATTTAGCGACAATCTGTCTCAAGTCTGTGCTGTTTTGGCCATGGCTACCTCACGCTGGTGCCCGGGACACTGCTTGCCCTGTCAGCTGGGGAATAGTGCATAGTGCAGGAGAAAGCAGGAGCCCGTGTGGCCTCTCCCCCCCTTCAGTTACAGAGTGGTGAGTAGTGTGTACCATGTACAGGATGCACTGCAGCAACTTAACAAACTTACTTCGACAGCACTTCCCAAACCCATGACCTCTACCACCAACAAGGACAAGAGCAGCAATGCTTTGGAAACACTGTTAAATCCAAGTTCCCCTCCAAGTCACACACCATCCTAACTTGGACTTTTCCTGCTGTTCCTTTATCGTCACTGTGTCAATATCCTGGAATTTCCTACCTAACACCATTGCAGGAGCGCTATCACTGCACGGACTGCAGAGATTCAGGGGGAAGGCCCACCTTCTCAGGGCAGCTAGGGATGGGCAATAAATGCCAGGCCTTGCCAGTATCACCCAACCTCTCTTCCCTTTCAGCTGGGGAATGGTGTGCAAGGCAGTTCAGGAGAAGAGTGCAAAAACAACAAGAATTTGCATTCATACAGCACCTTTAATGTAAGAAACATCCCAGGGCACTTCACAAATAGGGGTAAGAAGAATAGATTGTGAGCCAGGAAGGAAGAGATGAAAAAAGATGATAGAAAGCTCTGTCCAACAGATGGGCCATGAAGAGGTTTTTAAAGGTGGACAGTGGGAGGGGTTTACGGAGGGAATTCCAGAGTCTATAGGATTGTGGCATCTGAATGCTCTGCCACCAATGAGGGGGCAAAGGGAGTGGGACTGCACAGAAGGATGTGAAGTGGTTTAAAGATGGGATTTAACTCTTTTCCTTTCCGCCCTGCGGTCCCAGAGGTGGTCGGGTTATTGGTGTTCCACCCAAGTTGCCTTTCTTCATCTGTCAGGCTCTTCAACTATGGGGATCGTGACACCTGAGCCCATTGCTGTCTTCACACCACCTGCACACTCTGGAGTGGGCCTCAATGGATACCAATCAGGAGCAGAAGCCCCGCTCATGTTTTCCCTCCCTAGCCAATTTTAACATGTCCACTGTGACGGAGCTCAACTAACTCAGGGGGTGGGACCCGGGACATTCTGGGCCCGTACAACCTGGGCTCATCGCACAGCATCTTCATCCCCAGTCAGCCATCGGGGAGCCCAGGAAAATAAAAATATATACATAGGATTACATAGGATATATGGCACAGAAACTGGCCATTCAGCCCAACCAGTCCATGCCGGCGTTTATGCTCCACTCGAGCCTCCTCCCGTCTTTCCTCATCTAAATCTATCAGCGTAACCCTCTATTCCCATTCTCCCTCATATGCTTGTCCAGCCTCCCCTTAAATGCATCTATACTATTCGCTTCAACTACTCCCTGTGGTAGCAAGTTCCACATTCTCATCACTCTCTGGGTAAAGAAGTTTCTTCTGAATTCCCTATTTGATTTCTTGGTGACTATCTTATATTGATGAACTCTAGTTTTGCTCTTCCCCACAAGTGGAAACATTCTCTCTGTATCCACTCTATCAAAACCTTTTATAATTTTAAAGACCTCTATTAGGTCACCCCTCAGCGTTCTTATTTCAAGAGAAAAGAGGCCCAGCCTGTTTATCTTCACAAAACACAAATCACATGAGACTAGATGCAAGTTCAGACACAGGTGAATGTGAGATCTTAACAAGCATATATTACTTTACAAAACAGTTATGCATCAATGTGGTCGCCACTAATCCTTGGCACTGCTCAGTAAGATTATCAGTAGGTTAAGGAAGGACATGGTGTAAGCTGCCAGCAGAGAGATAATGCTGCCTACATAAAGAGCTGGAATATATAAATGAGGATGTTCATCTCCTGACTGAAGTGGCTGAGCTCCCTTTATTTCCATTCAGCAGTGAGGAGTACCCACGTGGCTTCAAATCCCTGCGGAATCGCTGTCTGTGTCTCGCTGCCATGCCCTTTCACCCTCAGCTTGCACAGCTTCTAACACACGCCTCTTCGATGGTATTAACCTACATTTGTAGCTGTACGACCAATGTCATTTCTGTTTGAGCACTTGAGACACCTGAGCAACAGCCTGTGAACAACACACTCATGGACTAGAAACGACACAGGGATTTTTAGAAATTATTTGTTGGAAATTAACAGAGAAAAGCCCCAAGTAACCAAAGATAATATTGTAACAGTGCAGCAGTGTCACGGTGAGAGTCTCTGTCCTGTCACCACTGACAGGGTTAATGTTCCCTTTCAGGACACACAGTGCATTGGCAAGAATCTTCAGGAAAGGCTTTATGAATAGTCAGTAAGCATCATTCAGCAAACAAGCCACTAGCACAGAATATTTGTGGCAGACTCGCTGAATGTTGGGGAACAGGGGCCTCCAGTCAAATCTGGACCAGGGCTGCTCAGCTTTCAGAATCAGCATCAACTTCACAAAACACAAATCAAATGAAACTAGATGCAAGTTCAGACACAGGTGAATGTGAGATCTTAACAAGCAATCAACAGAACTCGCTCAGTATTTATTACAGCATTTTATTTTGTAAATTTGAACTTTCCTAAAGAGCATTCTGAAATTTGCAGCACATTAGGTGCAGTTCACAGCACCATGAATCAGCCCAGGCTAACCGCTCATTCTCGGATGTGTTGAGCAATCCCATTTAATTACCACCTCAGTTTTGAGGACCTCATCAAAAGAGAGAATAAAAAGGGAGATGGGTGAACTTATACTGCATAGAGAGTGAGATAGTGAGATAGAGAGTGAGATAGAGAGTGAGATAGTGAGATAGAGAGTGAGATAGAGAGTGAGATAGTGAGATAGAGAGTGAGATAGAGAGTGAGATAGTGAGATAGAGAGTGAGATAGAGAGTGAGATAGTGAGAAAGAGAGTGAGATAGAGAGTGAGATAGTGAGATAGAGAGTGAGATAGAGAGTGAGATAGTGAGAAAGAGAGTGAGATAGAGAGTGAGATAGTGAGATAGAGAGAGTAAGAGAGCATGTGTGAGAGAGAGTGAGAGAGAGAGAAATAGAGAAAGAAAGAGAGTGAGAGAGGACTGTGTTTACGGGGCAGGTATGGAGACTGCATTTACGGGGCAGTATGGAGTCTGCATTTACAAGGCAGTATGGAGACTGCGTTTACGGGGCAGTATGGAGACTGCGTTTACGGGGCAGTATGGAGACTGCATTTACAGGGCAGTATGGAGACTGCGTTTACAGGGCAGTATGGAGACTGCATTTACAGGGCAGTATGGGAACTGTGTTTACAAGGCATTATGGAGACTGCGTTTACAGGGCAGTGTGGAGACTGCATTTACAGGGCTGTATGGGAACTGTGTTTACAAGGCATTATGGAGACTGCGTTTACAATGCAGTATGGAGACTGCATTTACAGGGCTGTATGGAAACTGTGTTTACAAGGCATTATGGAGACTGCATTTACAAGGCAGTATGGAGACTGCATTTACAGGGCTGTATGGAGACTGTGTTTACAAGGCATTTTGGGACTGCGTTTACAGGGCAGTATGGAGACTGCATTTACAGGGCTGTATGGAAACTGTGTTTACAAGGCAGTATGGAGACTGCATTTATAGAGCAGTATGGAGACTGCTTTTACGGGGCAGTATGGAGTCTGCGTTTACAGGGCAGTACGGAGACTGCGTTTACGGGGCAGTATGGAGTCTGCATTTACAGGGCAGTATGGAGACTGCGTTTACAGTGCAGTATGGAAACTGCATTTACAGGGCAGTATGGAAACTGCGTTTACAGGGCAGTATGGAGACTGTGTTTACAGGGCAGTATGGAGACTGCGTTTACAGGGCAGTATGGAGACTGCATTTACAGGGCATTATGGAGACTGCATTTACAGGGCATTATGGCGATCGTGGCCCCAATTTTAACTCGAACAGGCGGGAAGTGTCTGACAGCCTCTGGAAAATCAGACTGCCCATACTCTGCCACCACCATTCAGGTCGGTGAAGGGAAAGTGGTTCCACCAGGGTCTTGCTGGGGAGACGGTGGGGGATGGCAGGGGTGAGTCCAGGGGAGGACTAAACCTTCCTTATGGGGCACGGGGCATCACTCCGGAGACGGTCCATTCTTGAGGCTTCAGGAAGAATCTTTTGATTAAGGATTAATTTATTTCAGTGTGCTTAAATTAGAAATGAAGATTGTAAGGTGTCAGTGCTGAACAAACAGCGTGCTAACTCCACTCTAACTCCCAGCTCAGCATTGTTTGGTGGGCGTTTAGCACCATTATATTTAAAAAGCTTCACTTCAGCCTGTAGTATTAAGAGAATCTGCACTTCTGTCACATGTCAAAATAGTATTGTTGCTTTTATCACGATTGATTCTCATCTTCAAAGGAATTTTTGTCTTTAGAAGCTGGAAGATTTTGCTACTGAGGAGCATCAAAGAGATGAGGAGAGAGATCTGGGAATGATTCTGCTGAAGCAATAAAATGTTCATAGTGCAGCTCCGCCTGTGATGGACTTCTCTATGATGAATGTTTCACAATATTACCTTGTGCCATGTGGCACCCTGACTGGCACCGATGCTTCAGGGTAATTAGTCAGTAAACATCATTTTAATCTGTACAATATTTACTTTATTGAATTTAGTTTATTGAATTGAAAGGAGGTGTAGTGGGAATCCAACGTAAATTCCAATGTTTTACTGCAAAATAGAGACAGAGTCCCAAGATCAAGAGGGGCACAGCTCACTCGGGAAAGGCCAGCCCCTTTCAACATTAATATCTATGGTGAAATGTAGCAAAATGGAAACAAAATAAGAAAATATGACATTAGACGGGTACAGACTTAATATAATCACAGAAACTTAGAGCACAGAAGGAGGCCATTCGGCCCGTCGTGCCTGTGCTGGCTCTTTGAGAGAGCAGTTCGTGCTCAGTCCCACATCCCAGCTTTTTGTCCGTAACCCTGTAAGTTCCTCATCCTCCAGAACCGGTCCAACTCCCTTTTCAAATTATTGATGGAATCAGCTTCCACCACCTCTTCAGATCGAGCGTTCCAGATCCCCACAACTCAGTGAAAATATTTCTCACCTTCCCTCTAGATCTCTTTCCAGTGATATTGAATCTCAGACCTCTGGGTATTGATTCATTCGCCAGAGGGAATAGTTTTCCTCTATTTACTCTATCAAAACCTCTCATCATCTTGAAAACCTCTGTTGGGTCACCTCTTAACCTTCTCTGTTCCAAGGAGAACAGTCCTAATTTTTCCAACCTCTCCTCACAACTGAATTCCCTCATCCCTGGTAACATCCTGGTGAACCTCCTCTGTACCTTCACCAGACTATAATACCGTGACGTGTCCACCATGGCTCAGTGGGCAGCGCCTCGCCTCAGAGTCAGAAGGTTTTCGGTTGAAGTCCCGTAATCTAGGCTGACACTCCCAGTGCAGTACTGAGGGAGTGCTGCACTGTCGGAGGAGCAGTACTGAGGGAGCGCTGCACTGTCGGAGGAGCAGTACTGAGGGAGCGCTGCACTGTCGGAGGGGCAGTACTGAGGGCGTGCTGCACTGTCGGAGGGGCAGTACTGAGGGCGTGCTGCACTGTCGGAGGGGCAGTACTGAGGGAGTGCTGCACTGTCGGAGGAGCAGTACTGAGGGAGTGCTGCACTGTCAGAGGGGCAGTACTGAGGGCGTGCTGCACTGTCGGAGGAGCAGTACTGAGGGAGCTCTGCACTGTCGGAGGGGCAGTACTGAGGGAGTGCTGCACTGTCGGAGGGGCAGTACTGAGGGAGCGCTGCACTGTCAGAGGGGCAGTACTGAGGGCGTGCTGCACTGTCGGAGGAGCAGTACTGAGGGAGCGCTGCACTGTCGGAGGGGCAGTACTGAGGGAGTGCTGCACTGTCGGAGGGGCAGTACTGAGGGAGCGCTGCACTGTCGGAGGGGCAGTACTGAGGGAGCACTGCACTGTCAGAGGGGCAGTACTGAGGGCGTGCTGCACTGTCGGAGGAGCAGTACTGAGGGAGCGCTGCAGTGTCGGAGGGGCAGTACTGAGAGAGCGCTGCACTGTCGGAGGGGCAGTACTGAGGGAGTGCTGCACTGTCGGAGGTGCCGTCTTTCAGATGAGATGTTAAATCGAGGCCCCGTCTGCTCTCTCAGGTGGATGTAAAAGATCCCATGGCATGATTTCGAAGAAGAGCAGGGGTGTTCTCCCTCATGTCCTGGGCCAATATTTATCCCTCAATCAACATCGCTGAAGCAGATGATCTGGTCATTATCACACTGCTGTTTGTGGGAGCTTGCTGTGCGCAATTGGCTGCCGTGTTTCCTACATTACAACAGTGACTACACTTCAACAGTACTTCATTGGCTGTAAAGTCTTTCTTTCTGTTGATCATTCTGTGCACAGGCAGAGTATAAATTGAAATGATCTTGAAGGCGGAGTGAATTATGACCTCTCGTTTTTCCTTTAGTCTCAGGTAAGGACACTGCAACATTTCATCATTTTCCCCCAGCTCTTAATTCAGTTTGAATTCCACAGAAATGTTTAATTCCAAACAATTTTTTAAAAAGGCTGCATTCTTTTTGCCTGTAATTTCAGGCCTTGACATGACCTTAAATCATATCATACATCACTTTCCAGACTCGTCCCTGTCAAGTGGCAAATCTCATCCCCGTCTCAGTGGTACTGAGTTTTTGAAAATAATTAAATTTAAGAAGTTTCATTAAAATCCAGAGCCTGAAATTCTAGTGGGATCAGAGGGAGGGGGGGGGGGGGGGGGGGGGGTGGGGGGGGGGTGGGGGCGCAATTTGGGGCAGGACTTGAATCTTCAGGGTCTGCACATCCCAACCAAGCTGGGTTCTTCGAGCGTTCCCGGGCTCCCCGGTTAATGTCGGGGCCTGTGTGAATAAACCAGCCCAGTCAGCAGATCAACGTCCTCACAGAGCAGAATGCGATCTGGGCGAGTCGATGCATGGGATACGTCGAGCATCAATGGCCAGCTTTAGAAATTTCAGGTCATCACAATGATTGTTTGATTTCCTCGGGAGCAGCAAAGCTCGTGAGAGAGGCCTGAGCAGCACAGACGCCAAGCCCAAGGCCAGATTGGCAGAGGCGGCTTTTCAGCCCAGGTCTTCATCACAAGTTCAGAGTCTTGCCTTCGACAGTCTCTCAGCTCACTCCCGTAAGTGGTCTGAGCACCTTACAGTTCGGGGCTGTGCCCATACCAGCCAATCTCTCACCAGACAATAGTCTCAGCGGAGGGGCAGTGAAGAGAAGAGCTGGAGTCACACACGGGCAGACCGGCCCAGGACGGCAGGTGTTCTTCCCTAAATGACATCAGTGAACCAGTTGGGTTTATCCAGTTGGAGAATCTAACCGCTTCGTGGTCACTTTTACAGATCCCAAATTTTTATTTAAACTGAATTCAAATTCAGTGCAAAAAGAACGGATTTCCAGTGGCTCTGGCCCGTGGGTTACAACACTCACTTTCACTTTACTCCAGCAGTAGCAGGTGCACACCCACTCACACCCACTCACACTCACACCCACTCACACCCACTCACACTCACACCCACTCACACTCACACCCACTCACACACCAACTCACACCCACTCACACCCACTCTCACACCAACGCACACTCACACCCACTCACACTCACACCCACTCACACTCACACCCACTCACACTCACACATCCACTCACACCCACTCTCACACCCACTCACACTCACACCCACTCACACACCAACTCACACTCACTCACACTCACACTCACACCCACTCACACACCAACTCACACTCACACCCACTCACACACCCACTCACACTCACTCTCACACCAACTCACTCACACACCAACTCACACCCACACCCACTCACACACCAACTCACACCCACTCACACTCACACTCTCACACCAACTCACACACACACCCACTCACACCCAAACACTCACACTCACTCACACACACACACCCACCCACTCACACTCACCCACTCTCTCACACCCACACACACACCTACTCACACTCACCCACTCACACTCACCCACTCTCACACTCACACCCACACCCACCCACTCTCTCACACCCACACACACACCTACTCACACGCACCCACACACACCCACTCACACTTACACACACACACTCACACTCACACTCACACACACCCACTCACATGCACCCACTCACCCACTCCCACACACACTCTCACACTCACTCACACACACCCACTCACACTCACCCACTCTCACACCCACACACACACCTACTCACACACCCACTCACACTCACACACTCTCTCACACTCACTCTCTCACACCCACACTCACACACACTCTCACACCCACCCACACACACACTCACACTCACCCACTCTCTCACACCCACACACACACCCACTCACACCCACTCACACTCACCCACTCTCTCACACTCACATACACACCCACTCACACACACACACTCGCATCCACTCTCACACCCATTCACTCACTCACACACACACACACTCTCACACCCACTCTCACACCCACTCACACACACACACTGTCACACACACCCACTCTCACACCCACTCTCTCACAGCAATATACGTGAGACCACCAGCACATACACAGAATACATACGCACCCTGCACACACCACAGTCCCAGGACCCGACATGCTATTTGAATATATATTAGATATCTCAATACAGACTGGAATTAAAGCTTTGCTTTTCTGGGATTTTTTTATTTGTTTTTTTATGGGATGTGGGCGTCGCTGGCAAGGCCAACATTTATTGCCCATCCCTAATTGCCCTTGAGAAAGTGGTGGTGAGCCGCATTCATGAACTGCTGCAGTCCGTGTGGTGAAGGTACTCCCACAGTGCTGTTAGGGAGGGAGTTCCAGGATTGTGACCCAGCGACGATGAAGGATCGGCGATATACTTCTAAGTCAGGATGGTGTGTGACTTGGAGGGGAACTTGGAGGTGGTGGTGTTCCCACGTGTCTGCTGCCCTTGTCCTTCTAGGTGGAAGAGGTCGCGGGTTTGGGAGGTGCTGCCAAAGAAGCCTTGGCGAGTTGCTGCAGTGCATCTTGTAGATGATACACACTGCAGCCACGGTGCGCCGGTGGTGGAGGGAGTGAATGTTTAAGGTGGTGGATGGGGTGCCAATCAAGCGGGCTGCTTTGTCCTGGATGGTGTCGAGCTTCTTGAGTGTTGTTGGAGCTGCACTCATCCAGGCAAGTGGAGAGTATTCCATTACACTCCTTACTTGTGCCTTGTAGATGGTAGAAAGGAATTGTGGAGTTAGGAGGTGAGACACTCGCTGCAGAATACCTAGCCTCTGACCTGCTCTTGTTGCCACAGTATTTATGTGGCTGGTCCAGTTAAGTTTCTGGTCAATGGTGACCCCCAGGATGTTGATGGTGGGGGATTCGGCGATGGTAATGCCATTGAATGTCAAGGGGCGGTGGTTAGACTCTCGCTTGTTGGAGATAGTCATTGCCTGGCACTTGTGTGGCGCGAATGTTATCTGCCACTTATCAGCCCAAGACTGGACGTCGTCCAGGTCTTGTTGCATGCGGGCATGGACTGCTTCATTATCTGAGGAGTTGTGAATGGCACAGAACACTGTGCAGTCATCAGCAAACATCCCCATTTCTGACCTTATGATGGGGAAGGTCATTGATGAAGCAGCTGAAGATGGTGGAGTCTAGGACACTGCCCAGAGGAACTCCTGCAGCGATGTCCTGGGGCTGTGATGATTGACCTTCAATCAATCTTTGGTGCTGATTGGCTCCTGCCACATTGATAATTTGTTGAAGCATTATGGGTAGTAGAAGTTACATATTTTACACAACTTGAAAAAAATCGCCCTCAATCCAAGCCACTCAAAAACCCGAGTCAAACTCGATCTACTTTACATTCAAGTCTGCTTCCTCCAAACTCTGAGCCGCAGGCATTGTTTCCAGCACTCCTGAGATGCCTGTGTGCTGTTTCCTAGCAACAGCCACTGTAATGTGCGTGTCTGTCTGTGTGTGTCTGTGTCTGTGTGTCTGTCTGTCTGTGTCTGTGTCTGTGTGTCTGTCTGTGTCTGTGTATCTGTCTGTCAGTGTCTGTGTGTGTCTGTGTCTGTGTGTCTGTCTGTGTCTGTGTATCTGTCTGCCTGTGTCTGTGTCTGTGTGTCTGTCTGTGTCTGTGTGTCTGTCTGTCTGTGTCTGTGTGTCTGTCTGTCTGTGTCTGTGTGTCTGTGTCTGTGTGTCTGTCTGTGTCTGTGTATCTGTCTGTCTGTGTCTGTGTATCTGTCTGTCTGTATCTGTCTGTCTGTGTCTGTGTGTCTGTCTGTCTGTGTCTGTGTGTCTGTGTGTCTGTGTGTCTGTGTCTGTGTGTCTGTCTGTGTCTGTGTATCTGTCTGTCTGTGTCTGTGTGTCTGTGTGTCTGTGTCTGTGTCTGTGTCTGTGTGTCTGTCTGTGTCTGTGCATCTGTCTGTCTGTGTCTGTGTATCTGTCTGTCTGTATCTGTCTGTCTGTGTCTGTGTGTGTGTCTGTCTGTGTCTGTGTGTCTGTGTGTGTCACCTGTCCGCTTGGATATGAAGAGATTGGCCCAAAAATTCAGCCGTTCTCGGAGAGTACGACAGTGTGTACTCACCCGTATTCATTCCCGAAGTGCCGGTTTCCTGCATGCACTGCGCATGTGCGGGAAACCGGCACTTCCGGTATGGCGAAGGGGGCGGTTCCTAGGTGAACCGCGTGCGCGCTAGAGGCTGTGCACACGCAGCACACATAGATTTTTTTTCAGGTTTCTACGCGAGGGTAAGTATTGAAGAAACTACGCGAGTAAAAAGGAGGCGTAAGACCCCTTTTGAACAAGGTAAGTGGTTAATTAAGTATAATTTTAAATTTTTTTCAACAGGTTTATCTTTTTTAGAGACTTTAAAGAAAGGTAAGTTTATTTTTATAACTTTTAAAAGTATTTTAATTTTTTCAAAAATTTTAATTTTTGTTTAAAGTGGTTAATTTATTTAACTATAGTTATTTTATTAATGTGATGGTTTAAAAAAAAAATTATTTGAGGTTTAGCTGTTCTTTTGGGGCCGATTTCAATTCACAGATTTGACAGGTCTCCTGTCAAATCTATGAATGAAAGATGGTCTGCTGCCATTGGCTCTCCATGGCCCACGTGATCCCAGGGGTCGCATCGCACTAACTGCGCCCCTGGAACACGCAAGCACTGCGCGCCGGCTCTTGGGAGAGGCCCGGGACCCGAAGTTCCTGTGGGCCCGAAACACAACGGCAGGCGCGGTGGGTAAGAGCGCGCGCGATCCTTACCCCCGCGGCAAGCCGGCCACCTGAATTTCTAGGCCATTATGTTCTAACCATTCTCAGCACGCAGCAACCCACCAATGGAAGGGTAGGTTTTTATTGAATAGTTCTAATTATGGGGGAAGTAAGGATGTTTGGAAATTCCCTCCCCTCATAGCAGTTTCATGTTTTTATAATAAAGTGAGGACCTATGGCTGTTCATCCAAACCCACTGTCAGCAGGTCTCTGCGTCTGCTTTTTTAACACATCTGGAATCTCTTTTTGAAATTAAGCCCAAGGGGCAGTGGTTGCTGAGCAGCCTGTTCCGGTGA
>CM059446.1:1301220-1303720 GCA_030390025.1 Squalus acanthias | reverse complement strand
ACTCACACTCACTCACACAGAGACACTCACACACACACACACAGACACTCACACACACACACACACACTCACACACACACACACACAGACACTCACACACAAACTCTCACACACTCACTCACACACACACTCACACACACACTCACACACACTCACACTCACACACACACAGAGACACTCACACACACACACACACACTCACACACTCTCTCTCTTAGGCAGTTCCATCGGAATCGAGGATGACTTGCTTCCACATTAAAAATGAGTTCTCAGGTGACTGATAAGTCCAATGCGGGACCTACAGTCTCTGTCACAGGTGGGGCAGACGGTGGTTGAAGGGGCGGGTGGGTGGGGTGCTTGGGTTGACGTGCGCTCCTTGTGTTGCCTGCGCTTGGCTTCCGCTTGCTCCCGGCGAAGAGACTCGAGATGTTCGGCACCTTCCCGGATGCTTCTCCTCCACTTTGTGCGGTCTTAGGCCAGGGATTCCCAGGTGTTGGTGGGGATGTTACACTTTTTCAAGGAGGCTTTGAGGGTGTCCTTGAAGCGTTTCCTCTGCCCACCTGGAGCTCTCTTGCCGTGCCGGAGCTCCGAGTAGAGCGCTTGTTTTGGGAGTTTCGTATCGGGGATGCGGACAATGTGACCCGTCCATCGGAGCTGATCGAGCGTGGTCAAAGCTTCGATGCTGGGGATGTTGGCCTGAGCAAGAACACTGGCGTTGGTGCGCCTATCCTGCCAATGGATTTGCAGGATCTTGCAGAGGCAGCGTTGGTGGTACCTCTCCAGTGCTTTGAGGTGCCTGCTGTACATGGTCCATGTCTCTGAGGCATACAGCAGGGCGGGTATCACTGCTGCTCTGTAGACCATGAGCTTAGTGCCGGGTTTGAGGTCCTGGTCTTCAAACACTCTCTTCCTCAGGCAACCGAAGGCTGCACTGGCACACTGAAGGCGGTGTTGGACTTCGTCATCGACGTCTGCCCTTGTTGACGGTAGGCTCCCGAGGTATGGAAAGTGGTCCACATTGTCCAAGGTCTTGTCGTGGATTTTGATAATCGGGGGGCAGTACTGTGTGGCGGGGGCAGGTTGGTAGAGGACCTTTGTCTTACGGATGTTTAGTGTAAGGCCTATGCTCTCGTACGCTTCGGTGAAGGTGTTGACGATGGTTTGGAGTTCGACCTCCGAGTGAGCGCAGACGCAAGCGTCGTCTGCATACTGTAATTCGATGACAGAGGATGGGACGACATTGGATCTGGACTGGAGGTGACACTCACACGCTCACACACACACACACTCTCACACACACACACACACTCTCACACTCACACTCATACACACACACACACTCACACTCACACACTCACACAGACACTCACACACACACAACACACACTCACACACTCAGACATTCACACACATGACACACACTCACACATTCACACACACACACACTCACACTCACACAACACACACTCACACATACACATATTCACACACACACACTCACACACACACTCACACACTGACACTCATACACACTCACACACTCACTCACACACTCACGACACACACACACACACACACTCACACTCACACAACACACACTCACACATACACATATTCACACACACACACTCACACACACACTCACACTCACACTCACACTCACACTCACACATACACACACTCACACACTGACACTCATACACACTCACACACTCACTCACACACTCACGACACACACTCACACACACACTCACACTCACAGAGACACACACACACACAGTCACTCACACACTCACACGACACACACACACACTCACACACACACACACACTCACGGAGACACACACACACACAGTCACTCACACACTCACACGACACACACACACACTCACACACACACACACGCACACACTCTCACACACTCTTACACACACTCACACACTCACTCACACACTCACAGACACACACACACACTCACACACTCACACGCACTCACACACACACTCTCTCACACACTCACATACACACACTCTCTCACACACTCTCTCACACACACTCTCTCACACACACTCACACAGACACACACACACACTTACACACACTCACACTCACACACACACTCACACACACACACTCACACACACACTCACACACACTCACACACACAAACACACTCACACACACACACACTCACACTTACACGACACACACCCACACTCACATACACACACACACACTCTCACACTCTCACACTCACACACACTCACACAGAGACACTCACACTCACAGACACACTGACACACACTCAAACACACACACACACTCACACTCACTGATACACACACTCACACACACACTCACTGATACACACACTCACTAACACTCACACACTCACACACACACGACACACACTCACACTCACTGATACACACACTCACACACACTCACACACACACACTCACTCACGCACACTCACTCACAGAGACACTCACACACTCAC
>CM059446.1:1256220-1293720 GCA_030390025.1 Squalus acanthias | reverse complement strand
ACTCACACAGAGACACACACTCACACACTCACTCACTCACACACTCACTCACACAAACACATTATTTTTTAGCTATCTCGCAGCATATCCTGCTTATCATAGAATCATAGAAACTTACAGCACAGAAGGAGGCCGTTCGGTCCACTGTGCTGTGCTGGCTCTTTGAAAGAGCAGTTCATGTTTAGTCCCACACCCCAGCTTTCTGTCCGTAACCCTGTGAGTTCCTCGTCCTCGAGAACCCGTCCAACTCCCTTTTAAAATGATTGATGAAATCAGCTTCCACCACCTCTTCAGATCGAGCGTTCCAGATTCTGACATCTTTCCAGTTCCCGGTGTGAGCACCAAGGTCCCTAAATCCCCAAATCACTTCTCCCCCAATGAGCCAGTCTAGTGTCTGAGCTTTCTGTCTTCATGGGTGACACAGGTGTGTATGATGGAGCCTCGGGGGCTGCACATAAAATCCCTGTTCCCATTGATTCCCAGATATCTCTCCAGTTGCTGATACTAACAGACCTTCTGCTCCAATTTGGGATTTCTCCCGCAATAAGAACATAAGAAATAAGAGCAGGAGTCGGCCATTCGGCCCCTCGAGCCTGCTCCACCATTCAATAAGATCATGGCTGATCTTCAACCTCAACTCCACTTTCCCGCCAGATCTCCATATCCCTTATAACAACAGAAAACACTGGAAAAACTCAGCAGGCTAGGCAGCATCCGTGGAGAGAGAAACAGAGTTAATATTTCAGGTCGAAGACCTTTCGTCAGAACTACATATCCATAACCCTTGATTCCCCTAGAGTCAAGAAATCTATCTATCTCAACCTTGAATATACTCAAAGACTCAGCATCCACAGCTCTCTGGGGCAGAGAATTCCAAAGATTCACAACCCTCTGAGTGAAGAAATTCCTCCTCATCTCAGTCCTAAATGGCCGACCCCTTATCCTGAGACTATGACCCCTGGTCCTAGACTGTTCAGCCAGGGGAAACAACCTCTCAGCATCTACCCTGTCAAGACCCCTCAGAATCTTGTATGTTTCAATGAGATCACCTCTCATTCTTCTAAACTCCAGAGAGTATAGGCCCATTCTATATAATCTCTCATCACAGGACAGCCCTCTCAACCCATGAATCAATCTAGTGAACCTTCGTTGCATCGCCTCCAAGGCAAGTATATCCTTCCTTAGATAAGGAGACCAGCACTGTGCACAGTACTCCAGGTGTGGTCTCACCAAGGCCCTGTACAATTGTAACAACACTTCCTTATTCTTATACTCCAACCTCCTTGCAATAAAAGCCAACATGCCATTTGGCTTCCTTATTGCTTGCTGTACCTGCATGCTAGCTTTCTGTGTTTCTTGCACGAGGACACCCAAATCTTTCTGAACACCAACATTTGAAAGTTTCTCACCATTTAAAAAATATTCTGTTTTTCTATTCTTCCTACCAAAGTGAATAACCTCACATTTCCCTATATTATACTCCATCTGCCACCTTACTGCCCACTCACTTAGTCTATCTGTATCCCTTTGCAGACTCTGTGTTCCCCTCACAACTTACTGTCCCACCTAGCTTTGTATCATCAGCAAACTTGGATACATTACACTCGGTCCCTTCATCTAGATCATTAATATAGATTGTAAATAGCTGAGGCCTCAACACTGATCCTTGCGGCACCCCACTAGTTCCAGCCTGCCAACCTGAAAAAAATCCGTTTATTCTTACTCTGTTTTCTGTCCGTTAACCAATCCTCTATCCATGCTACTAGAGTCATAGAGTCATACAGCACAGAAAGAGGCCCTTCGGCCCATCGTGTCTACACCGGCCATCAAGCCCTGTCTATTCTAATCCCATTTTCCAGCACTTGGTCCGTAGCCTTGTATGCTACGGCGTTTCAAGTGCTCATCTAAATGCTTCTTGAATGTTGTGAGGGTTCCTGCCTCTACCACCCTTTCAGGCAGTGAGTTCCAGATTCCAACCACCCTCTGGGTGAAAAAGTTTTTCCTCAAATCCCCTCTAAACCTCCTGCCCCTTACCTTGAAACTATGCCCCCTGGTTATTGACCCCTCTACTAAGGGGAAAAGTTCCTTTCTATCTACCCTATCTATGCCCCTCATAATTTTGTACACCTCAATCAGGTCCCCCCTCAGCCTTCTCTGCTCTAAGGAAAACAACCCCAGCCTGTCCAGTCTCTCTTCATAGCTGAAGCACTGCAGCCCAGGTAACATCTGGTGAATCTCCTCTGCACCCTCTCCAATGCAATCACATCCTTCCTATAGTGTGGCGACCAGAACTGCACACAGTATTCCAGCTGTGGCCCAACTAGCGTTTTGTACAGCTCCATCATAACCTACCTGCTCTTATATTCTTTGCCTCGGCTAATGAAGGCAAGTATCCCATATGCCTTTTTAACCACCTTATCTACCTGTCCTGCTGCCTTCAGGGATCTATGTACTTGCACACCAAGATTCCTCTGTCCTTCCTAGGGTCCTACCATTCATTGTGTATTCCCTTGCCTTGTTAGTCCTCTCAAAATGCATCACCTCACACTTTTCAGGGTTAAATTCCATTTGCCACTGTTCTGCCCATCTAACCAACCCGTCTATATCGTCCTGTAGCCTGAGGCTTCCCTCCTCGCTATTTACCACTCCACCAATTTTTGTGTCATCTGCGAACTTACTGATCATACCTCCTACATTCATATCTAAATCATTGATGTACACTACAAACAGCAAAGGACCTAGCACCGATCCCTGCGGTACACCACTGGACACAGGTTTCCAGTCACAAAAACAACCTTCGACCATCACCCTCTGCCTCCTGTCACTAAGCCAATTTTGGATCCAATGTGCCAAGTTGCCCTGGATCCCATGGGTTCTTACCTTCTTGACCAGTCTCCCATGCGGGACTTTGTCAAAAGCCTTACTGAAGTCCATGTAGACTACATCAACTGCACTACCCTCATCCACACACCTAGTCACCCCCTTGAGAAATTCAATCAAATTGGTCAGACTTGATCTCCCCCTGACAAAGCCATGCTGACTATCCTTGATTAATCCTTGCCTCTCCAAGTGGAGACTAATTCTGTCCCTCAGAATTTTTTCCAATAATTTCCCTACCACTGATGTTAGGCTCACTGGCCTGTAATTCCCTGGTTTATCCCTACTACCCTTCTTGAATAATGGTACTACGTTAGCTGTTCTCCAGTCCTCTGGCACCTCCCCTGTGGCCAGAGCAGTTCTGAAAGTTTGTGTCAGAGCCCCTGCAATCTCCTCCTTTGCCTCACACAGCAGCCTGGGATACATCTCGTCTGGGCCTGGGGATTTATCCACTTTTAAGCCCGCTAAATCGCTAGTACCTCCTCCCTCTCAATACTAATTTTTTCAAGTATATCACAATCCCCCTGCCTGATTTCTATGCCTACATCATCCTTCTCCATAGTGAACACAGATGCAAAATATTCATTTAAAACCTCACCTACATCTTCTGGCTCTACACACAGATTGCCACTTTGGTCCCTAATGGGCCCTACTCTTTCCCTGGTTATCCTCTTGCCCTTAATATACTTATAAAACACCTTGGGATTTTCCTTTATTTTGCCTGCCAGTGTTTTTTTATGCCCCCTCTTCGCTCTCCTAATTTCTTTTTTAAGTACCCCCCTGCACTTTCTATTATCCTCTAGGGCTTCCACTGTTTTTAGTCTTTTGTATCTGCCAAAAGCCTCCCTTTTTTTCCTAATCCATTCTCGTATATCCCTTGACATCCAGGGTTTCCTGGGCTTGTTGGTCCCACCCTTGACTTTTATGGGAACATGTTGCCGTTGTATTCTCTCTCTTTCCTTTCTGAAAGACTCCCACTGCTCTGATGTGGATTTTCCTACAAGTAGCTGATCCCAGTCCACTTTGGCCAGATCCTGCCTTATCATATTAAAATTGGCCTTCCCCCAATTTAGAACCTTTATTTCCGGTCCATCTTTGTCCTTTTCCATGACTACCTTAAATCTCATCGAATTATGGTCACTGTCACCAAAATGCTCTCCTACTAACACTTCTACCACTTGCCCGGCTACATTCCCTAGAATTAGGTCCAGTATCGCCCCCTCTCTTGTAGGACTTTCTACATTCTGGCTCAAAAAGCTCTCCTGGATGCACTTTAAGAATTCCGCACCCTCTAAGCCTTTCACACTCTGACTATCCCAGTTAATATTGGGGAAGTTGAAATCCCCTACTATTATTACCCTATTATTTCTACACTTCTACTATATTACCCCCAACCCCATGAGCCCGAATCTTGTGTAATAACCTTTTATGTGGCACCTTATCAAATGCCTTTTGGAAATCCAAATATACTACATCCACTGGTTCCCCTTTATCTACCCTGCTAGTTACATCCTCAAAAAGCTCTAATGAATTTGTCAAACACGATTTCCCTTTCATAAAACCATGTTGACTCTGCCTAATCATGTTATGATTTTCTAAGTGCCCTGATACCACTTCCTTAACAATGGATTGCAGCATTTTCCCGATGACTGATGTCAGTCTAACTGGCCTGTAGTTCCCTGTTTTTTCTCTCCCTCAATGAGCACTGGCAACAGCCCTTTCCACATCCAGACCCACACACCTCAAACAGGACAAACCAGTGAGAGAGGAATATTGAAGGTAACAACCTGACAACCACCAAAATGCAACAACTGTGTGTTTGAAAACATTGCGACCCCTGAGGAAGCCATGATTGAGCTGTTGCCGCTCAGTGGCAATCGACAGTGGCAATGAATTGATTTCCAATCAATAAACTCTTCAATCACAACTGCACTGCGTTGGGGAGACACTAGGGAGAGGTAGAGGGGAGAGTCACTGGTCCACTCGCCCCTGCCTCCCACAGTGCCTTGGCTGCAAGTCACGCTGACATAACCAGAGCAAGCTTTGGTGTCACCACCAACAACAACAACTTGTATTTATATAGCGCCTTTAACGTAGTAAAAAGTCCCAAGGTGCTTCACAGGAGTATTACAAGACAAACAATTTGATACTGAGCCACATAAGGATAAATTAGGGCAGGTGGCCAAAATTTTGGTCAAAGAGGTAGGTTTTAAGGAGCGTCTTAAAGGAGGAGAGAGAGGTAGTGAGGCAGAGAGGTTTAGGCAGAGAATTCCAGAGCTTAGGGCCTAGGCAGCTGAAGGCACGGCCACCAATGGTTGAGCGATTATAATCCGGGATGCTCAAGAGGGCAGAATTTGAGGAGCGCAGATATCTCGGGGGGTTGTGGGGCTGAAGGAGATTACAGAGATAGGAAGGGGCGAGGAGGCCATGGAAGGATTTGAAAACAAGGATGAGAATTTTGAAATTGAGGCATTGCTTAATCGGGAGCCAATGTAGGTCAGCGAGCACAGGGGGTGATGGGCGAACGGGACTTGGTGCGAGTTAGGACATGGGCAGCCGACAGGTCTGCACAACATTTTAATTTCAGTTTTACTGCGTTTGCAGACACTCTCTCGGCTGCCTTCCTTTCTCAGTCACCTGGTTTGCTCTTCATGGGGAAGTGGTTGCTATGTTTGCCAGCACACCCACCCTCTCAGACCCAGGACCCAGCGAACCACAACAAATGAGAAATCTGAGCGTGGGGGAAACAGAGAAGATCGCAAACACGAGCTGATCTTCCTCAGTGTTACTCGTAGCTATTCTGGGAATTGGAGCAAGGTGGTGATATTTATCTGCTAACCCAGGCTCTCCCTTGTCTACTGTTCAGAGACTCACTGAGAATCCAGGTAACTGGAGCTGCCTGTAAATTCCTGAGCTCAATTAGGGGTCAGTAAATTGCTTGTAAATTTCAGACTCCAGGTCAGTGCCGAGGATGAAATACCTGGCTTTCTTTTTTTAAGATGTTTCTGCATCTGTGACATTGGGAATGTGCCGGATACACCAGCCTTGCAGATTAAAAATCTTCCATCTGTGCACTGCCAACCGGCACTGGAGAGGGTGCAATGAGAGTGTGACAGATAGGCAGTTATTATAAATGTGGGCACAGGAATTTATAATGGAAAGTGGAAGTGGGCACCGATGTAAGATTTTTAATATATTGACAGCGAGACCTATTGATAAAAGCAAAATGCACCAAAGGAGTAATGGTGAATTCTGGAAACCAAAGCTATGACAGTCGAGGTCGCTCACTTGTGTCCTGTTCTGCTCGATGCCTCTCAATGGTCTCGACCCCCGGACCAATCAGTGCAAGTCACCGTGGGCCTCCTTTCCTATCTTGCCGTGGGTGATCCGTTGGTTATTTCTGCCTCTGCTGTGATCAGGATCCTGTATTCTCATCAGCCCCGATCAAAATCAGCCCGCGCCCCCCTCCCCCGTCTAATGGGACGTGGCATCAGAAACCCAATTAAAAACACAATAATTACAGTCACTTCACATTATTACAAATGCCTTCAGGCTCTAGTTCAAATGAAATTTAATTCTGCTCTTTGTATAAGGAGGGTTTCGTGTCGAAACTTCAGTTAGACTGCAAGTTTCACAGAGCAAGTAGTGAAAGGATTGCATCCCGCGGGGGGAGAGGGGCAGGGGTGGGGGTGGGGAGTGGGGGCAGGGGCCAGGGATTTGCCCCAACTCTCCTGGGGGGGGCGGGGGGGGGGGCTGGCTAATTAATGGCAGCTATTTATCCCCATCATTTAGTGAGGCAGATAAACTGCTCCAGCTCTGAAAATATCAGAGAATGATACAACACAGAAGGAAGCCATTCTGCCCATCGGGCCTGTGCCAATATCCTATTTTCAAAAAATGAGTCTGGACATTGCTGGCTTATTACTGCACACATGCAGATAAGACACACGGTTAACCTAGGAGATCAAGGGGGTCATTTTGACTTTGGCTGACAGTGTAAAATGGGCGTTATCGATTCAGCCGGCCGTTATACATCTCTCCCGATATTAATTTCTATTGAAGCCAATGTTTATACTATCACCCAACGTGAGAATGACTCCCCAAGAGTAAGGAGAGGAGCAGGGGCCTGAGAATGGGTGTTTACAGTATCACAAACAGTAATTAGATTAATGACCAGATCATCTGTTTTAGTGATGTTGGTTGAGGGATAAATATTGGCCCCAGGACACTGGGGATAACCCCCCTGCTCTTCTTCAAATAGTGGTCGTGAGTTCATCCACCTGCGGGAGCAAACAGCGCTTAAATTTAACGGCTCGTCCAAAAGACAGCAGCTCCGATAGTGCGGCGCTCCCTCAGTACTGGCCCTCCGACAGTGCGGCGCTCCCTCAGTACCGCCCCTCCGACAGTGCGGCGCTCCCTCAGTACTGCTCCTCCGACAGTGCAGCGCTCCCTCAGTACTGCCCCTCCGACAGTGCGGCGCTCCCTCAGTACTGTCCCTCCGACAGTGCGGTGCTCCCTCAGTACCGCCCCTCCGACAGTGCGGCGCTGCATCTGACCGGTTGGCTGGACAATGGATTCCCTTTGTTCCGTAAAATATTGCCAGTTTCCAGTCCCTTTGTGGTCAAACAGCCCGCTGGCACTCACCTCCCAGGCTCAAACACAAAGAATGGCCCCATGGGTGAGCTACGGGGGCACGGCACAGTGCCCATGGAACCGCACCCCAACATAAGCCAGCAGCTTCAGGAGAGGAAGCTGCAAGGGCAGAAACAGCTGGAGTCGTTCACCCCATTCTAAGTTCTCTCTCCCTCGCCCTGCAACCTCCTGCAGTCTAGAGAGCTGAAACCCTGCTCCTGAGTGTCTTCCAATTCTACTTTACACACTAGAGAGTCACCTCCGTGGATGGGATCCACTCTAAACGAATGGGTCTGTCTTTGTCATGTGAATGGCAGCCACCAAACAGTGCCCTCTAGTGCAGCAAAATCACAACCTGCTCTACTTTTCACCCAGTTTTCCTCCTTCTCACCGAGGTAATGCTTCCTTTTGACGCCAAGATTGGGAACTTGCTTCCATGCGAGTGTTTCACTATATATTCCTGTTGTGACTTACATACAACTAACAAACTACTGAATTAACAGAGATAGCTGGCAAAAAGCTCAATAAACAGTGATGATAATACAATAATAAGCTGCAGTGTATTCTGTTGTTGCTCCATCTCACTGCTCCCTGTAAGAAATGGCAAAGCTCGCCCCAGAACAGCAAACTGTCTTCAGTCACAATCAGGAAGCTGAAATCCTCACCATTTTCTTGTAAGTTGTCTATTTTCACTTATTATTATTGAAGGTCAGTGGGGCCCGGTTGGTCGCACTCCTGCCTCTTGGTCAAATGGTTCTCGGTCCAAGTCCCAGTCCAGGACTGGGTCCGTAATCCAGGCTGAAATTCTTCTCCTGCACTGAGGGAGTGCTGCATTATTAGAGGTGCCATCCTTCAGATGAAATGTTAGACCAAGGCCCTATCTGCCCTATTTAGATGTACGAATGGCTCTACTGGTGGAAGAGCAGGGAATTTGCTCAGTGTCCTGGATAATATTCCTCCGTTAAACAACGGCATCAAAAACAGATTAGCTGGGCATTCATCTCATTGCTGTTCCTCAGTTTTTGCTGTAAAAAAAAAAGTCTGCCATGTTTGGCTACAAAACAACAGTTACTGTTGAGGTAATACATTCTGGTCGGAGGAATAAGGAGGCCACATACTGCTTGGAAAGTAGGTGTGTCTAACTGGGGTAGAGGAACAGAAGGATCTGGGGGTACAGATACACAGATCACTAAAAGTAGTGACGCAGGTTAATAAGGCCATAAAAAAGCAAACAAAGCACTGGGGTTCATTTCTAGAGGGATAGAATTGAAAAGCAGAGAAGTTATGCTAAACTTGTATCGAACCCTTGGTTAGACCACACTTGGAGTATTGTGCACAGTTCTGGTCTCCATATTATAAAAAGGATATTGAGGCACCAGAGAAGGTGCAAAAAAGATTGCCTAGAATGATACCAGAACTGAGAGATTATACCCATCAGGACAGATTTAACCAGCTGGGGCTCTTTTTTTCTAGAAAAGAGAGGCTGAGAGGTGACCTGATCGAGGTCTTTAAGATTATGAAAGGGTTTGATAGGGTAGATGTAGAGAAGATGTTTCCACTTGTGGGAGAGACCAGAACTAGGGGCCATTAATATAAGATAGTCACTAATAAATCCAATGGGGAATTCAGGAGAAACTTCTTTACCCAGAGAGTGGTTAGAATGTGAAACTCACTACCACAGGGAGTGGTTGAGGCAAACAGCAGAGGTGCATTTATGGGGAAGAAAGATAAGCTCATGAGGGAGAAGGAAATGGAAGGATATGCTGATAGGGTGAGATGAAGTAGGGTGGGAGGAGGCTCGTGTGGAGCATAAACACCAGCACAGAGCAGTTGGGCTAAATGGCCTGTTCCTGTGCTCTAAATACTGTGTAATATTGCACTTCAAAGTAACTCATGTTATTTGGAGAACTTTGAGACATTTTTCAGTGATGTGATCAGGCATTCTACCATTCAAGTGTTTTATTTTATGCTGCAGTTAAGTTTAAACACATTTTTTTCACAAGTAAGCCATTATGTGAGGAATTGTGCAATGTCAGCACTTGGGGACATGTGCAGACTCCTGTCAATCAGTAATCATCATGATACCTGGCAGTGGACACATAAATCACTCTCTCTAACCTGTTAGACTGCTTATTAATCACTCTCTCTAACCTGTTAGACTGCTTATTAATCACTCTCTCTAACCTGTTAGACTGCTTATTAATCACTCTCTCTAACCTGTTAGACTGTTTATAAATCACTCTCCCCAATAGGCACATAGGAACAGGAGGAGACCATTCAGCCCTCGAGCCTGTTCCGCCATTCAATGAGATCATGGCTGATCTGTATCTTAACTCCATCCACCCGCCTTGGCCCCACATCCTTTTAGAACATTGTCTAGCAAAAATCTATCGATCTCAGATTTTAAATTATTAATTGAGCTCGCGTCTACTGCTTTTTGTGGGAGCGAGTTCCACACTTCAACCACCCTTTGCATGAAGAAGTGCTTCCTAACTTCTCTCCTGAACGGCCTGGCTCTGATTATAAGGTTATGTCCCCTTGTCCTAGACTCCCCCACCAGCGGAAAAAGTTTCTCTCCATCTACCCAATCAATTCCTTTCAAAATCATAAAAGCTTCAATCAAATCACCCCTTAACCTTTTATATTCCAGGGAATACAAGCTTAGTTTGTATAATCTCTCCTCATAATCTAACCCTTGGTGTCCTGGTAACATTTTGGTGAATCTGCGCTGCGTTCCTTCCAAGCCCAAAATGTCCTTTCTCACTTAATCTATCAATGTCTCTTTGTAATTTTATGCTCCTGTCTACACTACTTACTATACCACCAATCTTTGCATCATCAACAAACTTGGATATATGGCTCTCTATTGTGTTATCCTTTTTGGCCTACTCCCGAGGTCCCCACCATCACAGAAGCCATTCTTCAGCCAATTCGATTCACTCCACGTGATATCAAGAAATGGCTAAGCGCACTGGATACAGCAAAGGCTATGGGCCCCAACAACATCCCGACTATCGTGCTGGAGACTTGTGCTCCAGAACTAGCCGTGCGTCTAGCCAAGCTGTTCCAGTACAGCTACAACACTGGCATCTATCCAACAATGTGGAAAACTACCCAGGTGTGTCCTGTCAACAAAAAGCAGGACAAATCCAACCCGGCCAATTACCGCCCCATCAGTCTACTCTCAATCATCAGCAAAGTGATGGAAAGTGTTATCGACAGTGCTATCAAGCGGCACTTACTCACCAATAACCTGCTCACTGATGCCCAGTTTGGGTTTCGCCAAGACCACTCGGCTCCCGACATGACCTACCCTTTACAAATCCATGTTGTCTCTCTCTAAATCAGCTCAAATTTCTCTCAGTGCTCAGTCACTATGTCCTTAATTATAGATTCCAATAACTTCCCCACAACAGATGTTAGACTAACAGGTCTATAATTTCCCGATTTCTTTCTCTCGCTTTTCTTAAATAATGGAGTTACATTTGAAAGTTTCCAATCCATTCCTGAATCAAAAAGAGCTTTGGAAGATTATGACTAAAGCATCTGCAATTTCCTCACCTACTTCCTTTAAAACCTTGGGATGGGAACCATCAGGTCCGGGGGATTTGTCAGTCTTTAGTGCCATTATTTTTTCTAATTAGAAAAAAATAATGTTTTCCTGCTTACGTTAACTTCAGTGAGTTCCAGTCCTTGATTCATTATTAGTTTCCCTGGCATGTCAGGTATATCATCCTCTTCCTCCACTGTGAAGACTGACAAAGTAATTATTCCACAAGTCTGCCATTTCCTTATTTCCATTTGCAATATTACCCCATCTGTTTTTTAAAGGGCCCACATTACCCTTGACTACCCCTTTTCTTCCAATATAAATGTCAAAACTTTGTGTGAATCTTGATATCCCTCGCAAGTTTCTTTTCATATTCCTTTTTGCAGCTCTCACTATCTTTTTTTTCTTCCTTTGCTGTTCTTTATATCTCCCCCAGTCCTCTGGATCTACATTATTCTTTGCACTTTTGCATGCTCTTTCCTTTAGTTTTATGTTATCTCTCACCTCTTTTGTCGACCATGGCTGTTTTATTTGGTAAGTCGAGCTCTTGCCATTTATACTGGTCCTGTATTAAACTAAATTCCTTTTAGAACAAGTCCCACTGTTCATCTGTCGTTTTACCCAATAACAGTTTTCATCAGTCCCTGTCTCATCCCGTTAAAGTTAGCCTTACCAAAATCTAGAATCTTAGTAACTGTGTTAAGTTTCTCCTTTTCAAACCTAACATTGAATTTGATCATATTATGATCACTGTTAGATAAATGTTCCCTTACTGTTAGATTATTGACTAAGTCTGGCTCATTATTCATTGCTAAATCTAGCATGGCTGGCCCTCTTGTTGGTTCTAGAACATATTGCTCCAGAAAACTATCTTGAATGCACTCAAGAAATTCACTACCTTTCCGACTTGAGATACTCTGTTCTTCCTAATCTATATGGAAATTAAAATCTCCCATTAAAACAACTTTATTTTTGCTACAAGCCTCTCTAATCTCTGAATTAATCAATTCTGCCACTTCATTGCTGCTATCAGGAGACAACTCCCATTACAGTTTTTAAGTTCTCTCTTATTCCTCAATTCTAACCATAGTCTGCACTGATTGCTTTTCCACTACCTATATCCTCTCTTACTATCAACACTGATCTGTACCTTAACTCCATTTACCCGCCTTGCTTCCATAGCATTTAATACCCTTACATAACAAAAATTTGCCAATCTCAGTTTTGAAATTTTCAATTGACCCCCAGCCTCAACAGCTTTTTCGGGTAGCAAGTTCCAGATTTCCACTACCCTTTGTGTGAAGAAGTGCTTCCTGACATCATCCCTGAATGGCCGAGCTGTAATTTTAAGGTTATGCCCCCTTGTTCTGGACTCCCCACAATCTGTTAGATTGTTGATAAATCTTCCCTCCTTAACCTTTACAAACGGCCTCTCCCTATCTGTGAGCCAGAATACTAATTGAATTCAGGCTGTTATTGTTGACCTGAATGTTGGAGCGATTCTAGTTCACATGAAATAAAAACAGAAAATGCTGGAAATACTCAGCAGGTCAGGCAGCATCTGTAGAGAGAGAAACAGAGTTAACGTTTCAGCTCGATAACCCTTCGTCAGAACTGGAAAAAGTTGGAGATCGAACAGGTTTTTAAGCAAGTGTAGGGAGAGGGAGAGGGAGAGGGGAGGAAAGAACAAAAGGAAGGTCTGTGATAGGATGGAAGGCAGCAGAGATGTAGAGACAAAAGGGATGATGGTGCGAGGCAAAAGGAGATGGTAATGGGACAAGTTAAGAAACAAAAGATGAGTCTAGATGAAGTGTAAATGGCGATGGCAGAATGATCAACAGCTGCCATGTGAGAGAGAGAAAAAAAATGATAGGGATCAAGGTTATGGTCTGAAATTGTTGAACTCGATGTTGAGTCCAGAAGGTTGTAAAGTGCCTAATCGAAAGATCACGTGGTGTTGATTATCCCCAATTGATCCTGCAGCAGAGAAATTCCCAATTCCCCACACAGTGCCCAATTCCCCACACAGTGCCCAATTCCCCACACAGTGCCCAATTCCCCACACAGTGCCCAATTCCCCACACAGTGCCCAATTCCCCACACAGTGCCCAATTCCCCACACAGTGCCCAATTCCCCACACAGTGCCCAATTCCCCACACAGTGCCCAATTATTTTGCCCCATTCTGCCAATTCCCCACACAGTGCCCAATTCCCCACACAGTGCCCAATTATTTTGCCCCATTCTGCCAATTCCCCACACAGTGCCCAATTATTTTGCCCCATTCTGCCAATTCCCCACACAGTGCCCAATTCCCCACACAGTGCCCAATTATTTTGCCCCATTCTGCCAATTCCCCACACAGTGCCCAATTCCCCACACAGTGCCCAATTCCCCACACAGTGCCCAATTCCCCACACAGTGCCCAATTATTTTGCCCCATTCTGCCAATTCCCCACACAGTGCCCAATTCCCCACACAGTGCCCAATTATTTTGCCCCATTCTGCCAATTCCCCACACAGTGCCCAATTCCCCACACAGTGCCCAATTATTTTGCCCCATTCTGCCAACCCATCCACTCCAATCAAATGACGTTAGAGGAGAACTTTAGTTGCTTCCTGAGCGGAGATCCTATTTGTTGAATTTTATTATCCTGCCATCGTCTCATCCTCGCCCAATCGACGAATGTCACACTGTGAAACATGTTGTATTGACTGCTCTCCAAAGGGCCAATCCCTTTTCCAACTGTTCTCATGGATTAGGAGCACAAACATCTATCATTTCGTTTGTCCACTTTGTTCAATTTGCCAACAGCGCCAGCTGATTTGTGAATAAATGGAACGGTGATTTTTCTTTCCACTTTGAGCCAAACCGCTCTGCTGATTGGCGAATCACTTCCAGGCAGCGAGAGTAGAGAAATCCGGCAGGAGGTGAATTGAAGAACATCGTGTGTCAGAGCAGAGAGGAGGAATGGGATGGATTGATTAAAATGACACTCTTGAGAAAAATAATGTCCGATTAGGTGGAGGTTAGGTTTCATTCTTTTCTGTGTTATTGCATGGCCTTTACGATGATAGGATTATAGCAGTAATCATTCTGAAAGGTCCAAACAATGATTTGAAAACTATCCCTTATCTGTCAATTACTTAGGTTACTGTGCAAAAATCATTTCTCCAGGCGGCTGGGATCGGCTGGAACCTTGTGTTTTCTTTTCACCATTTTTTTATTTTTCTCAAGGTAGTGTTTAAGAACAAAGGGGCAGGACTCCTTTTAACTCCCGTTCTCTAAAAATGTCAAAAGTAATCTTATTCTGGCATTCTCAGGTCCGGCGACAAAGAATATACAGCAACTCGAGAAATACAACTCGTTTTCAACTGGAATCGATTCGTCTCCTTTTTATTTTGCACTGTCTACATAAATTTGAAACAATTGTTGGAAATGCAAGGAGTTTGTCAGGCATGTTAGAAGTTAATAATGGCACCGTGCAATAGAGAGAGCAGATCGAGGAATATTGCCAGTGTGTTTTAAGACTACCAGCATGGAGAATCAAAGTGCAAGATTTGTGGATCAGCCCTGTGGTTGCTCTTTGACTTGCATTGTCCCTCCCCCGACTGCAGTGATTTGGGGACTTTCCACAGGCAAGCTCTTGCTCCCCATGAACAGAAACATGACCTTCTGAGCAAAGTAACTGGGGGGAGGGTGCCACCAGGCAAACAACAGCTTTTGCCACTGGGGTACACACTGAACACAGTTCAGGAACTTACTATAGACTGCTGGCCTTGCACACTGACAGAAAGCACCACGGGATTGGGTGGAACGCGGGTTTTACAACCCCCAATATTACTCCACACTGACTTCACTGGAGAGTAAAATCGGACAGGGAGCAAAACCAGCGTCAATTTCCCGACGAGTGGGTGACGTTACAATTGTCCCTAAAACAATAACAGTTACGAAGTTTAGCTCTTCTGTAACTTAGAACGTACATCCATGACGTGGGACTGAATATTTTTTGAATACCCACCCTCTCCCTCCAGGTATAGACCCTCTCCCTCCAGGAACAGACCCTCTCCCTCCAGGAACAGACCCTCTCCCTCCAGGAACAGACCCTCTCCCTCCAGGTATAGACCCTCTCCCTCCAGGAACAGACCCTCTCCCTCCAGGAACAGACCCTCTCCCTCCAGGTATAGACCCTCTCCCTCCAGGAACAGACCCTCTCCCTCCAGGAACAGACCCTCTCCCTCCAGGAACAGACCCTCTCCCTCCAGGAACAGACCCTCTCCCTCCAGGAACAGACCCTCTCCCTCCAGGAACAGACCCTCTCCCTCCAGGAACAGACCCTCTCCCTCCTGGTACAGACCCTCTCCCTCCAGGTACAGACCCTCTCCCTCCCGGTACAGACCCTCTCCCTCCAGGAACAGACCCTCTCCCTCCAGGAACAGACCCTCTCCCTCCTGGTACAGACCCTCTCCCTCCAGGAACAGACCCTCTCCCTCCAGGTACAGACCCTCTCCCTCCCGGTACAGACCCTCTCCCTCCAGGTACAGTCCCTCTCCCTCCAGGAACAGACCCTCTCCCTCCAGGAACAGACCCTCTCCCTCCAGGAACAGACCCTCTCCCTCCAGGAACAGACCCTCTCCCTCCTGGTACAGACCCTCTCCCTCCAGGAACAGACCCTCTCCCTCCAGGAACAGACCCTCTCCCTCCAGGTACCTTTGTAGATTTTTAAAATTCATTTTATGGGATCTGGGCGTCGCTGGCAAGGCCAGCATTTATTGCCCATCCCTAATTGCCCTTGAAAAGGTGGTGGTGAGCCGCCTTCTTGAACCGCTGCAGTCCGTGTGGTGAAGGTGCTCCCACAGTGCTGTTAGGTAGGGAGTTCCAGGATTTTGACCCAGCGATGATGAAGGAACAGCGATATACTTCTAAGTCAGGATGATGTGTGACTTGGAGGGGAACTTGGAGGTGGTGGTGTTCCCATGCGCCTGCTGCCCTTGTCCTTCTAGATGGAAGAGGTCGCGGGTTTGAGAGGTGCTGCAGGGCATCTTGTAGATGGTGCATACTGCAGCCACGGTACGCCGGTGGTGGAGGGAGTGAATGTTTAAGGCGGTGGATGGGGTGCCAATCAAGCGGGCTGCTTTGTCCTGGATGGTGTCGAGCTTCATACAAAAATAATACAATGTATACCTTCACAATTAATCAAAGACACTTATATCATGTTACCAGGTGACCTAAAATGCGATGCACACCACAATCGGGTGTTATTTTGACAAGGCACCAATAGATTAACCGAGGGGACCTGGAATCATCTTAGAGATAGTCGGGGTAATTTTAGCTTTGGGCGATATCGAATTGACTGCCTTTTACCCACCCTGTCTGATTTTTCCCTCCCATTGACTTCAGTAAAAAGGAAAATGATCGGGGTGTATAATGGGCGGGTAATTCGATATTGCCGTTTTACACCCTCGCCCAAAGTTAAAATGACCCCGCAAAAAAACAGAAAATTCCACCTAGAAAAGTCTATTAAAAAACATATGTAAATCCTCAATGCAATTACAGGAATCAGAGGAAAGCAATGTCCTTTCAAACATTACACAACAGCAACTTGCATTTATATAGCGCCTTTAATGTAGAGATGCAAGAAAGCAGACAAGATTCCGAAAGGACTACAGATCACGAACCCACTCAAGTCGACATACAACACAGACTACACATCTCATTGTCTTGGCTGTGCTCTTAGTGTGTCTTTGATGTAGGGAAAGATTTGAATAGATTTTGTCTGTGTTTAAATTGTGAATTCTGGGAGATTCTCTCACTGCTAACTTACCTGAGGAAGGAGCGAACCGCTCCGAAAGCTTGTAAAATTAAATAAATCTGTTGGACTATAACCTGGTGTTGTGCGACTTCTCATTTTTGTCCACCCCAGTCCAACGCCGGCATCTCCACATCATGGCCTTTAATGTAGAATAACGTCCCACAGAGCTTCACAGAGATATAATCAGACAAAGGTTTGAAGCGTTACAGTGCATTGCAAACCTTTCCCACACACGGACATTACAACAGTTCTTCCAGAAATAGCCACAGAATGCACGCTTGCTACAATATCGGCAAGCGTTAAGTTTATATATATATATATATATATATATATATATATAGAGAGAGAGAGAGAGAGAGAGAGATTTATTTTATATATATAATGGGGACATTCTTCTGATCTGAAACAGGATGGACGTGTCCATGTCATCACCACCTTCTGGCAACACAATGGGATTCGTACATGATTCACATTGAGAAATAAAAGTTCAACCCTGGCAATGAGATGTGGCCATCTCTCCCATCACCTGAAATGGGACACCTCATTACATGACTGAAGGACTGTCCTGTCACTCAAAGGAGAAGTGAGTTGGAGCACTAGGCAGCCCCATGATTCAAACAGGAAAAACAAGATGGAATGAAAGGCAGACACAACACGTGAATTTGTAAACCTCTGACAAAGTGGTGGAGGTTAAGGAAGGGAGAGAGTTTCTCTTGGTGTCATTCCCTTAGTCCATGTAACTCGACAATGACAGGCAATCAGTTGCTGGCAGAAATAACATTCTTCATTCAATTTATAAGCTCAGACAGCTAATACACAGGTCAGAAACATTTGTCAGACCTGAACCCTTGCATTTTTAACCTGTTTCAATAATATTATCATAGCTACAATTAAAGAACAATAATGTTTACCCAGCTCATTAATTAAATTTTTACTCCAGGGGGAACCAGGGATTGGATGACGCACTGCATTAGATACCCCAGGGATATGATTCAAATTCAGGCCAAACAGATGTGATTAAAGTTCCTTTATCAACTCCTGTGTGGTTACGTAAGCAGTCTTAAAGAGTCTTATGTATGTGAATTAAGAATGATTTTAGCTCTGTTCCACAACACAAAATTGCTCTGAGCTCAACAATTATTGCAACTCAACTGGCAATCTCACTCAGAAAAACCACAAGATGACTGATGTAGAAAATACAAAAGTGTCACATTTGGTTCACGAGGTGGGGGCTTCTGAGGCTGCGTCTGAGGCACATTTTTTTTGTAATTAATTCTTGGGATGTGGGCATCACTGGCAAGGCCAGCATTTATTGCCCATCCCTAATTGCCTGGAGAAGGTGGTGGTGAGCCGTCGTCTTGAACCGCTGCAGTCCGTGTGGTGAAGGTGCTCCCACAGTGCTGTTAGGGAGGGAGTTCCAGGATTTTGACCCAGGGACGATGAAGGATCGGCGATATATTTCCAAGTCAGACTTGCAGGGGAACTTGGAGGTGGTGGCATTCCCATGTGTCTGTTGCCCTTGTCCTTCTAGGTGGTAGAGGTCACGGGTTTAGGAGATGCTGCTGAAGAAGCCTTGGCGAGTTGCTGCAGTGCATCTTGTAGATGGTACACACTGCAGCCATGGTGCGCTGGTGGTGGAGGGAGTGAATCTTTAAGGTGGTGGATGTGGTGCCAATCAAGCGGGCTGCTTTGTCGTGGACGGTGTCGAGCTTCTTGAGTGTTGTTGGAGCTGCACTCATCCAGGCAAGTGGCGAGTATTCCATCACACTCCTTACTTGTGCCTTGTAGCTGGTGGAGAGGATTTGGGGAGTCAGGAGGTGAGACACTCTCCGCAGAATACCCAGACACTGGGGAAGGGTGTTTGCTGGGATATTGTAGAGGGAGCGTTACTCTACCTAAACCGTGCTGTACCTGCCCTGGGAGTGTCTGATGTTGACACTCGGTGCCGAGAATGAAAAGCGTTCCATTGCTCAGAACTGACATCTCTCATAATTCGGGGAAAAAACAATCCTAAAAGAATTATACAATGTAGTCTCAATTAATGACTGTTTTGCTGAGGTCAGACAGAGAGATGGTGGTAACTGTGCAGATCAATTCAGAGTCGCTGGGATAGTGAAGGGAAAAAGCAACAATTTCTGTCCTCAATGACTGACACATGACGGTAGCGCCCTGTGGCGCTGCGCCGCCGGCGATGACGTCATCGCCGTGCGCAGCGCCCCGCTCGCGCCCCGGCCGTGATCTTCAGTCGCGCCCCCTGATTTACCGCCAGACGCTATGTCCGACAGGTTCAGGGGGGCGTACGTGCGGCCGGGGCGGCGATATTTAAAGGGGAGGTGGCAGGCGGCCATTTTTGTTGCTGGCCGCCTGCCAGCACCTGCCCCCGGCCCCCGCGAAGCCCCCCCACCGTGAAGTGCCGGCTGCGCTCCAAGAGCCCGGCACTTCTCTTGAGTGCCGGGCTCTTTTGCCGGCACTCCCGATCCCTGGGAGCCCAGCTGGGCCCCGGTTCGCGCTGCGCAGGGTCCCTCCCCTTTAAGAAGGGGAGGAAGGCCTGCAATACCGCGGCGCGACGTGCCGCAGCGCGTGGCGCTGCGGCACGTAGCGCCAGGATATTCACTCGCAGCGCCCCAAGAGGGATGCTGGCTGCTTCCAGTTGCGCCCCGCTCTCTGGAACGTGTGTGTGGGGTCACCAGGCGAGCTCAGGGTCGGCTGTGTTGCCCGCTGAAGTCAATCGCCAACACTCGCTATCACACAAAGAATGGTCAGCTTGGTGAGATATCAGATGGTGTCCAGCACACATGGTACCTTACCCCAGTGAGAATAATACCACACGGCGAGGAGGGGACACAACGGAAATAAATCCACCTTCCACACGCACCGTGACAAGAAGCTGTCAGTGAATCTCTGCCTCTGTTACCGCCTTTGATCAGCTAAGATTGAGCTGAATTTTGGATGGTTTAGTGAAACTGTGAGCCTTGTGTAAGTAGAGTGTTTAGGGAAATGTGGGAATTCACCAGGTCAGGTGTGATTTATGCAACTTATTGTGACAGTGTCCTCCTGTGGGTGGTCTGCCGCGGCACACCATCTTCGCTTTCTTGTCTCACTGCAGAGAGTTCTGACTTATTTTGTGTATGAGCAATCTGTTCCCAGAAGTGTGTTATCTGAAGAGTGAAGACGGGACAAAGCTCTCCGCAGGGCTTGGCTCTCGCCTCTCGGGCTAAAGGTGCTGGACTGAAACCCACCACTCCAGGACGAGACCACTTACTTTAGGTTGGCGCAGGGCCGTCCTTTGGTTCAGACATCAAGTTGGGAGCATTTGCTTTGCTTGCTCCAGTTTTGGCCAGTTTGGAAAAGCTGTAATGTACTTGTGGGACCGGATCTTAGAATCAATGGAGATTGAACACATTTCAGTCCCGATGTGCAGCATTAAAGGGGTATTCTGAACTGATCATTCTATTTTTGTCCTGTGGGAGACTTTCATTCCATCTGTAATGTGGGATGTGCCCCTAGAGGGAAAGACTGCACACTCCATATCAGGCAGACAGAGCTCGAGTTGTGTGCATTTCTCGGTATGATGAATTTGTTCATGTCAGATCAAAAAAAAAGTTAATATCATAGCTCCCCAGCCTCAACTGAGATGAGTTATGAAACTATCTGTCATTCACTTGCTCAGAACGACCCATCAGTATTGTAATGAGATGAGGTATTTTGTGCTCTTGAAAGTGAGGGGATGTCAGTGCTGGGGAATCAAATCATTCTACTTCAAGTACCCCACGTCCCATCAAACTCTATAGGCAGGAACAGCACGGGTTAGATACAGAGTAAAGCTCCCTCTACACTGTCCCATCAAACCCTCCCAGGGCAGGTACAGCACGGGTTAGATACAGAGGAATGCTCCCTCTACACTGTCCCATCAAACACTCCCAGGGCAGGTACAGCACGGGGTTAGATACAGAGTGTGGTAACACAATACAGCTTCCTATGACTCGAAATTTATTGCATCACTTCCTGTGATTAGTCCAGGATAAATACTGGACTGATCAGTTGGATCCTGGAGAGGCTGAGAGTAAGACCTCTTTTGTATGTAGCACCTTTTTAGTTGATTAAAGCTTACTTTAAGTTCACCACGCGTAAGGCTCATTCTTACGACAATTTAATCAACTTTGAAAAACTTCGCAATCAAACTTTTTGGACGAACTCGGAACTAAGGATCCAGGGAATCACCCATCATGGAAAACATCCTTAAACCATCGCGTTTTGACTTGGACCCAAACACCCCAGCAGCCGGTAAGGTGTGGAAACACTGGTATCGCACGTTTGACAATTTTCTCGAATATTGCAAGGCTGATGATGACTCAAAATTGCGGATACTCATCAACTGTGTCACCCCGAATGTATTTCAGTATGTCGAGGAATGGGGCAGTTACGAGGAGGCAATTCGGACGCTTAAAAGACTATATACTAAGACACCGAATGAGGTCTATGCCAGACATCTACTAGCTACAGCCCAACAAGGGCCGGAGGAATCCATTGATAAATTCCTCCAAGAGCTTCGCAGACTTAGTATGGACTGCAACTTTCAGGCGGCCTCAGCTGAGCTGTACCGTGAAGAAATGATCCGTGATGCTTTCATCTGCGGGCTTGCCTCCCCATTTATATGCCAGCGTCTACTGGAAAGTAAGACACTTGAGCTTCAGAGAGCTTATGACATGGCTTGCTCTCTAGATCTGGCAAAAAGAAATGCAGACCTTTATACAGTGCCCAGACCTCGGTCTGCTGCCTTAACTACAGTCAGGCAATTTAAGAGGCCACAGGTGAACTCTATTAGGGAGGACTTTATCCCTGACGATCAATCTGATGACTTCACTGATGAAGAGGATGATGACCCCACGGTGGCAGCCTCTTGGCAATCTAAGAAATGCTTCTTTTGTGGTGATGAGTTTCACCCTCGGAAATTCTGCCCTGCTCGCAATGCGTTTTGCAGTCATTGCAACAAAAAGGGTCATTTTGCAAAGGTTTGCCTATTAAGAGCCTCTACGAGGGCTTATCAAGCTAAGTCCTACCGAACTGCCCCGGTAAGGGCCTATCAAGATGTTCCGGCTAAAATCTATCGTGCTTCCTCTCGGGTTTTCTCTCGAAGAAACACACCTGGAGTTTCAGCCACTCTTTGTGCAACGACACCAATTACAGCTGCTTGTCCTCAGAACCTATTCCATGCAGCTACAAAAGCATCAATTAATGGACATACTTTAGATGCCTTAATTGACTCAGGTAGCACTGATAGTTTCATCAGGGAACAGATTGTTGCAGAGTTAAAGCTGCATGTTTTCCCATCGGACCAGGCAATTGCGATGGCTCAGTCATCACTTAATACCAGAATTTCTGGCTTTTGTATGGTTGAAATAACACTTAATGGTCACAGGTATCCCTCCACCCGGCTTTCGGTGCTCAAGGACTTATGTAGTGATCTTATCTTAGGGCTGGATTTTCAAAAGCAGCATAAGAAGCTCACCATTGAGTTCGGCGGATCCAAACCTGAACTCACTATTTCTAATATACGACCTCGATTACCGTTCTGTGCATTGTCAGCAGCTTCACTGGATGAACCCTCACTGTTTACCAGTATCCCTCCTCGATGCAAACCGATTATAACAAAGTCACGACGTTTCAGTCAGGAAGACCAGTCTTTTATTGCGGCTGAGATTTCTCGGCTTTTAGCAGAGGATATCATCGAGCCTTGTTCGTCGCCATGGCGCGCCCAGGTCGTTATTGTTAAGAACCCTCTACAACCTCACAAGAAACGGCTGTGCATTGACTATTCACAGACCATCAATCAATATACGGACTTGGACGCATACCCATTGCCGCGCATCGATGATATGGTTAATAAACTGGCTGAGTACACGGTGTTCTCAACATATGATCTGAAAAGTGCCTATCATCAGGTACCCTTGAAGGTCTCAGACAAGCAGTATACGGCCTTTGAAGCCAATGGACGGCTGTATCAATTTCGTCGCCTCCCTTTGGGGTCACTAATGGAGTGGCTGTCTTCCAGCGAGCAATGGATGACCTGGTCAAACAGGAAGACTTGAAGGATACGTTTCCTTATCTGGACAATATTACTGTCGCAGGTCGCAATCAGCGGGAACATGACGCCAATCTCCAACGATTTTGGGATGCACTCCAGCACCGTAATTTGACATTAAATGCGGCTAAATCCATTGAGTCACAACCAACCATCAACATCCTTGGCTATTGTGTGGGCAATGGCATCATTAAACCTGACCCTGAAAGGCTTCGCCCACTCCAAGAACTCCCGCCACCTAAGAATCCGGCCTCCTTGCGCCGGGCCCTCAGCCTGTTTGCATACTATGCTAAATGGATTCCTAACTTCTCGGACCGAATCCAACCTCTACTGAAGGCCAGCACATTCCCACTGGACACAGCGGCTGTTGCAGCCTTTAACCTCCTGAAAAAACAGTTGGAGAAAGCGGCTCTTCACTCCATCGATGAGAGTCTTCCTTTTGTTGTTGAGTGTGATGCCTCGGAGATGGTGATCTCGGCCACTCTGAATCAGGAAGGTCGTCCGGTGGCATTTTTGTCCAGGACTTTTCAAGGGGCTGAGCTACATTATCCTCCAGTCGAGAAAGAAGCTACAGCCATCATAGAGGCAGTACGGAAGTGGACTCATCTCCTAGCTCGCCAGCACTTTACCTTAATCACGGACCAGCGATCGGTCGCCTTCATGCTCGATAATCGAAAACGGACCAAAATTAAAAATAATAAAATCCAGCTTTGGCGGCTGGAATTGGCCTCTTTTGGTTACACCATCCACTATCGACCTGGCAAGGAGAATGTGGCTCCGGATACCCTCACACGAGCATTCTGCTCCGCCATGGCACCCTCTACGCTCGTAGACATCCATGATGGGTTGTGTCATCCGGGCGTTACTCGCATGCTACACTTCGTGCGGTCCCGAAATCTCCCATTCTCTACCGGGGATGTAAAGAAGATGTGCTCGGACTGCAGAGTCTGTGCGGAATTGAAACCTCGGTTTTTCCGCCCCTCGGGTGGTATACTCATACATGCGACCCAGCCAATGCAACGGCTTAGCATTGATTTTAAGGGGCCGTTGCCCTCTTCAACTCGCAACACTTATCTATTGACCATGGTCGATGAGTATTCCCGTTTTCCGTTTGCCTTTCCCTGCCCCAATATGCTGACGACCACGGTTATCAGCTGCCTTGAGCAGGTATTTGCTTTCTGTGGCATGGCATCCTATGTTCATTCGGATCGGGGCCCTTCTTTTATGTCAGGAGAACTCAAGGCCTATCTCTCGGAACGGGGTATTGCTGCCAGCAGAACGACGCCTTATCATCCGGTCGGGAATGGGCAAGTCGAGCGTTTTAACGCTATCATCTGGAATGCGGTACGTCTGGCTTTGAGATCTCGGGGCCTACCCAACCAGCAATGGGAAGCAGTACTTCCAGACGCATTACACTCCACACGGTCCCTCCTTTTGACCGCCACAAATACGACGCCTCATGAACGGTTCTTCCGATTTCAGCGTCGCTCATCCTATGGGATATCTCTCCCGTCGTGGCTGACTGCACCGGGACCAGTGCTACTCCGAAGATATGTCCGGGCGTCTAAGAATGACCCCCTGGTAGATGAGGTTGAGCTCACTGACGTCAACCCTACCTACGCCTATATTCGGTATCCTGACGGTCGGGAATCTACCGTGTCATTGCGGGATCTGGCTCCCTGCCCGCCGAAACATAGAGGGACACCAGGGGATGATATTGTACCAGGCACATCTCTGGGCTCGCCAGGTGCCTCTCATCACGATCTGGATCTGACGCCGGCTGGTACCTCACTCCAGCGTGCCGACCTGGGGCAGACTGACCATGAGCCCGTCGGGGCTCGCACGCGCAGCCACGATCCACCCTGTACCGTACGCTCGGAAACGGATCTGCCACAGCCCTGCTCGACACCCGTTCGGGCACCAGTACACAGTCAGGATCGTCCTGACCCCTCACAGAGCGGGCTGGATCACTCGGACTCTGGTCCATGGCCCGCGGCGGGTAAACGGGCTAGGGGCCCTCTACCGCTACGAGAACCCAAACGGGTGCGGCTCTCCCTCGTCCAGCGGCTACAAAATGGAGGGAGAATTTGGTAACACAATACAGCTTCCTGTGACTTGAACTTCATCCCGGCCTCCTAATCTTTTGGGGGGGGAGAATGTGGTAACACAATACAGTTCCTGTGACTCGAACTTTATTGCATCACTTCCTGTGATTAGTCCAGGATATATACTGGACTGATCAGTTGGATCCTGGAGAGGCATAGAGTAAGACCTCTTTTGTATGTAGCACCTTCTTAGTTGATTAAAGCTTACTTTAAGTTCACCACGCGTAAGGCTCATTCTTACGACACAGAGTAAAGCTCCCTCTACACTGTCCCATCAAACACTCCCAGGGCAGGTACAGCACGGGGTTAGATACACAGTAAAGCTCCCTCTACACTGTCCCATCAAACACTCCCAGGGCAGGTACAGCACAGGGTTAGATACAGAGTAAAGCTCCCTCTACACTGTCCCATCAAACACTCCCAGGGCAGGTACAGCACAGGTGAGATACCGAGTAAAGCTCCCTCTACACTGTCCCATCAAACACTCCCAGGGCAGGTACAGCACGGGTTAGATACAGAGTAAAGCTCCCTCTACACTGTCCCATCAAACACTCCCAGGGCAGGTACAGCACGCATTAGATACAGAGTAAAGCTCCCTCTACACTGTCCCATCAAACACTCCCAGGGCAGGTACAGCACGGGGTTAGATACAGAGTAAAGCTCCTTCTATACTGTCCCATGAAACACTCCCAGGGCAGGAACAGCACGGGGTAGATACAGAGTAAAGCTTCCTCTATACTGTCCCATCAAACACTCCCAGGACAGTTACAGCACAGGGTTAGATACAGAGCAACGCTCTCTCTACAATGTCCCATCAAACACTCCCAGGGCAGGTACAGCACGGGTTAGATACAGAGTAAAGCTCCCTCTACACTGTCCCATCAGACACTCCCAGGGCACGTACAGCACAGGTTAGATACAGAGTAAAGCTCCATCTACACTGTCCCCATCAAACACTCCCAGGGCAGGTACAGCACGGGTTAGATACAGAGTAAAGCTCTGCACACTGTCCCATCAAACACTCCCAGGGCAGGTACAGCATGGGTTAGATACAGTGTAAAGCTCCCTCTACACTGTCCCATCAAACACTCCCAGGGCAGGTACAGCACAGGTTAGATACAGAGTAAAGCTCCCTCTACACTGTCCCATCAAACACTCCCAGGGCAGGTACAGCACGGGGTTAGGTACAGAGTAAAGCTCCTTCTTCACTGTCCCATCAAACACTCCCAGGGCAGGTCCAGCACGGGTTAGATACAGAGTAAAGCTCCCTCTTCACTGTCCCCATCAAACCCTCCCAGGGCAGGTACAGCACGCATTAGATACAGAGTAAAGCTCCCTCTACACTGTCCCATCAAACACTCCCAGGGCAGGTACAGCACGGGGTTAGATACAGAGTAAAGCTCCTTCTATACTGTCCCATGAAACACTCCCAGGGCAGGAACAGCACGGGGTAGATACAGAGTAAAGCTTCCTCAAAACTGTCCCATCAAACACTCCCAGGACAGTTACAGCACAGGGTTAGATACAGAGCAACGCTCTCTCTACAATGTCCCATCAAACACTCCCAGGGCAGGTACAGCACGGGTTAGATACAGAGTAAAGCTCCCTCTACACTGTCCCATCAGACACTCCCAGGGCACGTACAGCACAGGTTAGATACAGAGTAAAGCTCCATCTACACTGTCCCCATCAAACACTCCCAGGGCAGGTACAGCACAGGTTAGATACAGAGTAAAGCTCTGCACACTGTCCCATCAAACACTCCCAGGGCAGGTACAGCATGGGTTAGATACAGTGTAAAGCTCCCTCTACACTGTCCCATCAAACACTCCCAGGGCAGGTACAGCACAGGGTTAGATACAGAGTAAAGCTCCCTCTACACTGTCCCATCAAACACTCCCAGGGCAGGTACAGCACGGGGTTAGATACACAGTAAAGCTCCTCTACACTGTCCCATCAAACACTCCCAGGGCAGGTACAGCACAGGGTTAGATACAGAGTAAAGCTCCCTCTACACTGTCCCATCAAACACTCCCACGGCAGGTACAGCACGGGTTAGATACAGAGTAAAGCTCCCTCTACACTGTCCCATCAAACACTCCCAGGGCAGGTACAGCACAGGTGAGATACAGAGTAAAGCTCCCTCTACACTGTCCCATCAAACACTCCCAGGGCAGGTACAGCACGGTTAGATACAGAGTAAAGCTCCCTCTACACTGTCCCATCAAACACTCCCAGGGCAGGTACAGCACGGCATTAGATACAGAGTAAAGCTCCCTCTACACTGTCCCATCAAACACTCCCAGGGCAGGTGCAGCACGGGGTTAGATACAGAGTAAAGCTCCTTCTATACTGTCCCATGAAACACTCCCAGGGCAGGAACAGCACGGGTTAGATACAGAGTAAAGCTTCCTCTATACTGTCCCATCAAACACTCCCAGGGCAGGTACAGCACGGGTTAGATACAGAGTAACGCTCCTCTGTACATGTCCCATCAAACACTCCCAGAGCAGTTACAGCACAGGGTTAGATACAGAGTAAAGCTCTCCCTACACTGTCCCATCAGACACTCCCAGGGCACGTACAGCACGGGTTAGATACAGAGTAAAGCTCCATCTACACTGTCCCATCAAACACTCCCAGGGCAGGTACAGCACGGGTTAGATACAGAGTAAAGCTCCTGCTACACTGTTCCATCAAACACTCCCAGGGCAGGTATAGCACGGGGTTAGACACAGAGTAAAGCTCCTCTACACTGTCCCATCAAACACTCCCAGGGCAGGTACAGCACGGGTTAGATACAGAGTAAAGCTCCCTCTACACTGTCCCATCAAACACTCCCAGGGCAGGTACAGCACGGGGTTAGGTACAGAGTAAAGCTCCTTCTTCACTGTCCCATCAAACACTCCCAGGGCAGGTCCAGCACGGGTTAGATACAGAGTAAAGCTCCCTCTTCACTGTCCCCATCAAACACTCCCAGGGCAGGTACAGCACGCATTAGATACAGAGTAAAGCTCCCTCTACACTGTCCCATCAAACACTCCCAGGGCAGGTACAGCACGGGTTAGATACAGAGTAAAGCTCCTTCTATACTGTCCCATGAAACACTCCCAGGGCAGGAACAGCACGGGTAGATACAGAGTAAAGCTCCTCAAAACTGTCCCATCAAACACTCCCAGGACAGGTACAGCACAGGGTTAGATACAGAGCAAAGCTCTCTCTACACTGTCCCATCAAACACTCCCAGGGCAGGTACAGCACGGGTTAGATACAGAGTAAAGCTCCCTCTACACTGTCCCATCAGACACTCCCAGGGCACGTACAGCACAGGTTAGATACAGAGTAAAGCTCCATCTACACTGTCCCCATCAAACACTCCCAGGGCAGGTACAGCACAGGTTAGATACAGAGTAAAGCTCTGCACACTGTCCCATCAAACACTCCCAGGGCAGGTACAGCATGGGTTAGATACAGTGTAAAGCTCCCTCTACACTGTCCGATCAAACACTCCCAGGGCAGGTACAGCACAGGTTAGATACAGAGTAAAGCTCCCTCTACACTGTCCCATCAAACACTCCCAGTGCAGGAACAGCACGGGTTAGATACAGAGTAAAGCTCCCTCTACACTGCCCCATCAAACACTCCCAGTGCAGGTACAGCACGGGTTAAATACAGAGTAAAGCTCCGTCTACACTGTCCCATCAAACACTCCCAGGGCAGGTACAGCACGCATTAGATACAGAGTAAAGCTCCCTCTACACTGTCCCATCAAACACTCCCAGGGCAGGTACAGCACGGGGTCAGATACAGAGTAAAGCTCCCTCTACACTGTCCCATCAAACACTCCCAGGGCAGGTACGGCATGGGTTAGATACAGAGTAAAGCTCCATCTACACTGTCCCATCAAACACTCCCAGGGCAGGACCAGCACGGGTTAGATACAGAGTAAAGCTCTGCACACTGTCCCATCAAACACTCCCAGGGCAGGTACAGCATGGGTTAGATACAGAGTAAAGCTCCTCTACACTGTCCCATCAAACACTCCCAGGCAGGTACAGCACAGGGTTAGATACAGAGTAACGCTCTCTCTACACTGTCCCATCAAACACTCCCAGGGCAGGTACAGCACGGGGTTAGGTACAGAGTAAAGCTCCTCTTCACTGTCCCATCAAACACTCCCAGGGCAGGTCCAGCACGGGTTAGATACAGAGTAAAGCTCCCTCTTCACTGTCCCATCAAACACTCCCAGGGCAGGTACAGCACGGCATTAGACACAGAGTAAAGCTCCTCTACACTGTCCCATCAAACACTCCCAGGGCAGGTACAGCACGGGTTAGATACAGAGTAAAGCTCCCTCTACACTGTCCATCAAACACTCCCAGGGCAGGTACAGCACGGGTTAGATACAGATTAAAGCTCCTCTACACTGTCCCATCAAACACTCCCAGGGCAGGTACAGCACGGGTTCGATACAGAGTAAAGCTCCCTCTACACTGTCCCGTCAAACATTCCCAGTGCAGGTACATCACGGGTTAAATACAGAGTAAAGCTCCGTCGACACTGTCCCATCAAACACTCCCAGGGCAGGTACAGCACGCATTAGATACAGAGTAAAGCTCCCTCTACACTGTCCCATCAAACACTCCCAGGGCAGGTACAGCACGCATTAGATACAGAGTAAAGCTCCCTCTACACTGTCCCATCAAACACTCCCAGGGCAGGTACAGCATGGTTTAGATACAGAGTAAAGCTCCCTCTACACTGTCCCATCAGACACTCCCAGGGCAGGTACAGCACGGTTAGAAACAGAGCAAAGCTCCCTCTACACTGTCCCATCAAACACTCCCAGGGCAGGTACAGCATGGGTTAGATACACAGTAAAGCACCCTCTACACTGTCCCATCAAACACTCCCAGGGCAGGTACTGCACTGGGTTAGATACAGAGTAAAGCTCCCTCTACACTGTCCCATCAAACACTCCCACGGCAGGTACAGCACGGGTTAGATACAGAGTAAAGCTCCCTCTACACTGTCCCATCAAACACTCCCAGGGCAGGTACAGCACAGGTGAGATACAGAGTAAAGCTCCCTCTACACTGTCCCATCAAACACTCCCAGGGCAGGTACAGCACGGGTTAGATACAGAGTAAAACTCCCTCTACACTGTCCCATCAAACACTCCCAGGGCAGGTACAGCACGCATTAGATACAGAGTAAAGCTCCCTCTACACTGTCCCATCAAACACTCCCAGGGCAGGTACAGCACGGGGTTAGATACAGAGTAAAGCTCCTCTATACTGTCCCATGAAACACTCCCAGGGCAGGAACAGCACGGGGTAGATACAGAGTAAAGCTTCCTCTATACTGTCCCATCAAACACTCCCAGGGCAGGTACAGCACAGGGTTAGATACAGAGTAAATCTCCCTCTACACTGTCCCATCAAACACTCCCAGGGCAGGTACAGCACACGGTTAGATACAGAGTAAAGCTCCCTCTACACTGTCCCATCAAACACTCCCAGGGCAGGTACAGCACGGGTTGGATACAGAGTAAAGCTCCCTCTACACTGTCCCATCAAACACTCCCAGGGCAGGTACAGCACAGGTTAGATACAGAGTAAAGCTCCTCTACACTGTCCCATCAAACACTCCCAGGGCAGTTACAGCACGGGTTAGATACAGAGTAAAGCACCCTCTACACAGTCCCATCAAACACTCCCAGGACAGGTACTGCATGGGTTAGATACAGAGTAAAGCTCCCTCTACACTGTCCCATGAAACACTCCCAGGGCAGGTACAGCACGGGTTAGCTACAGAGTAAAGCTTCCTCTATACTGTCCCATCAAACACTCCCAGGACAGTTACAGCACAGGGTTAGACACAGAGTAAATCTCCCTCTACACTGTCCCATCAAACACTCCCAGGGCAGGTACAGCATGGTTTAGATACAGAGTAAAGCTCCCTCTACACTGTCCCGTCAAACATTCCCAGTGCAGGTACATCACGGGTTAAATACAGAGTAAAGCTCCGTCGACACTGTCCCATCAAACACTCCCAGGGCAGGTACTGCACGCATTAGATACAGAGTAAAGCTCCCTCTACACTGTCCCATCAAACACTCCCAGGGCAGGTACAGCACGCATTAGATACAGAGTAAAGCTCCCTCTACACTGTCCCATCAAACACTCCCAGGGCAGCTTTAGCATGGTTTAGATACAGAATAAAGCTCCCTCTACACTGTCCCATCAGACACTCCCAGGGCAGGTACAGCACGGGTTAGAAACAGAGTAAAGCTCCCTCTACACTGTCCCATCAAACACTCCCAGGGCAGGTACAGCATGGGTTAGATACAGAGTAAAGCACCCTCTACACTGTCCCATCAAACACTCCCAGGACAGGTACTGCATGGGTTAGATACAGAGAAAGCTCCCTCTGCACTGTCCCATCAACACTCCCAGGGCAGGTACAGCACAGGTTAGATACAGAGTAAAGCTCCCTCTACACTGTCCATCAAACACTCCCAGGGCAGGTACAGCACGGGGTTAGGTACAGAGTAACGCTCCTTCTTCACTGTCCCATCAAACACTCCCAGGGCAGGTCCAGCACGGGTTAGATACAGAGTAAAGCTCCCTCTTCACTGTCCCCATCAAACACTCCCAGGGCAGGAACAGCACGGGTTAGATACAGAGTAAAGCTCCCTCTACACTGTCCCATCAAACACTCCCAGTGCAGGTACAGCACGGTTAAGATACAGAGTAAAGCTCCGTCTACACTGTCCCATCAACACTCCCAGGGCAGGTACAGCACGCATTAGATACAGAGTAAAGCTCCCTCTACACTGTCCCATCAAACACTCCCAGGGCAGGTACAGCACGGGTTAGATACAGAGTAAAGCTCCCTCTACACTGTCCCATCAAACACTCCAGGGCAGGAACAGCACGGGTTAGATACAGAGTAAAGCTCCCTCTACACTGTCCCATCAAACACTCCCAGGGCAGGTACAGCACGGGTTAGATACAGAGTAAAGCTCCCTCTACACTGTCCCATCAAACACTCCCAGGGCAGGTACAGCACGGGTTAGATACAGAGTAAAGCTCCCCTACACTGTCCCATCAAACACTCCCAGGGCAGGTACAGCACGGGTTAGATACAGAGTAAAGCTCCCTCTACACTGTCCCATCAAACACTCCCAGGGCAGGTACAGCACGGGTTAGATACAGAGTAAAGCTCCCTCTACACTGTCCCATCAAACACTCCCAGGGCAGGTACAGCACGGGTTAGATACAGAGTAAAGCTCCCTCTACACTGTCCCATCAAACACTCCCAGGGCAGGTACAGCACGGGTTAGATACAGAGTAAAGCTCCCTCTACACTGTCCCATCAAACACTCCCAGGGCAGGTACAGCACGGGTTAGATACAGAGTAAAGCTCCCTCTACACTGTCCCATCAAACACTCCCAGGGCAGGTACAGCACGGGTTAGATACAGAGTAAAGCTCCCTCACACTGTCCCATCAAACACTCCCAGGGCAGGTACAGCACGGGTTAGATACAGAGTAAAGCTCCCTCTACACTGTCCCATCAAACACTCCCAGGGCAGGTACAGCACGGGTTAGATACAGAGTAAAGCTCCCTCTACACTGTCCCATCAAACACTCCCAGGGCAGGTACAGCACGGGTTAGATACAGAGTAAAGCTCCCTCTACACTGTCCCATCAAACACTCCCAGGGCAGGTACAGCACGGGTTAGATACAGAGTAAAGCTCCCTCTACACTGTCCCATCAAACACTCCCAGGGCAGGTACAGCACGGGTTAGATACAGAGTAAAGCTCCCTCTACACTGTCCCATCAAACACTCCCAGGGCAGGTACAGCACGGGTTAGATACAGAGTAAAGCTCCCTCTACACTGTCCCATCAAACACTCCCAGGGCAGGTACAGCACGGGTTAGATACAGAGTAAAGCTCCCTCTACACTGTCCCATCAAACACTCCCAGGGCAGGTACAGCACGGGTTAGATACAGAGTAAAGCTCCCTCTACACTGTCCCATCAAACACTCCCAGGGCAGGTACAGCACGGGTTAGATACAGAGTAAAGCTCCCTCTACACTGTCCCATCAAACACTCCCAGGGCAGGTACAGCACGGGTTAGATACAGAGTAAAGCTCCCTCTACACTGTCCCATCAAACACTCCCAGGGCAGGTACAGCACGGGTTAGATACAGAGTAAAGCTCCCTCTACACTGTCCCATCAAACACTCCCAGGGCAGGTACAGCACGGGTTAGATACAGAGTAAAGCTCCCTCTACACTGTCCCATCAAACACTCCCAGGGCAGGTACAGCACGGGTTAGATACAGAGTAAAGCTCCCTCTACACTGTCCCATCAAACACTCCCAGGGCAGGTACAGCACGGGTTAGATACAGAGTAAAGCTCCTCTACACTGTCCCATCAAACACTCCCAGGGCAGGTACAGCACGGGTTAGATACAGAGTAAAGCTCCCTCTACACTGTCCCATCAAACACTCCCAGGGCAGGTACAGCACGGGTTAGATACAGAGTAAAGCTCCCTCTACACTGTCCCATCAAACACTCCCAGGGCAGGTACAGCACGGGTTAGATACAGAGTAAAGCTCCCTCTACACTGTCCCATCAAACACTCCCAGGGCAGGTACAGCACGGGTTAGATACAGAGTAAAGCTCCCTCTACACTGTCCCATCAAACACTCCCAGGGCAGGTACAGCACGGGTTAGATACAGAGTAAAGCTCCCTCTACACTGTCCCATCAAACACTCCCAGGGCAGGTACAGCACGGGTTAGATACAGAGTAAAGCTCCCTCTACACTGTCCCATCAAACACTCCCAGGGCAGGTACAGCACGGGTTAGATACAGAGTAAAGCTCCCTCTACACTGTCCCATCAAACACTCCCAGGGCAGGTACAGCACGGGTTAGATACAGAGTAAAGCTCCCTCTACACTGTCCCATCAAACACTCCCAGGGCAGGTACAGCACGGGTTAGATACAGAGTAAAGCTCCCTCTACACTGTCCCATCAAACACTCCCAGGGCAGGTACAGCACGGGTTAGATACAGAGTAAAGCTCCCTCTACACTGTCCCATCAAACACTCCCAGGGCAGGTACAGCACGGGTTAGATACAGAGTAAAGCTCCCTCTACACTGTCCCATCAAACACTCCCAGGGCAGGTACAGCACGGGTTAGATACAGAGTAAAGCTCCCTCTACACTGTCCCATCAAACACTCCCAGGGCAGGTACAGCACGGTTAGATACAGAGTAAAGCTCCCTCTACACTGTCCCATCAAACACTCCCAGGGCAGGTACAGCACGGGTTAGATACAGAGTAAAGCTCCCTCTACACTGTCCCATCAAACACTCCCAGGGCAGGTACAGCACGGGTTAGATACAGAGTAAAGCTCCCTCTACACTGTCCCATCAAACACTCCCAGGGCAGGTACAGCACGGGTTAGATACAGAGTAAAGCTCCCTCTACACTGTCCCATCAAACACTCCCAGGGCAGGTACAGCACGGGTTAGATACAGAGTAAAGCTCCCTCTACACTGTCCCATCAAACACTCCCAGGGCAGGTACAGCACGGGTTAGATACAGAGTAAAGCTCCCTCTACACTGTCCCATCAAACACTCCCAGGGCAGGTACAGCACGGGTTAGATACAGAGTAAAGCTCCCTCTACACTGTCCCATCAAACACTCCCAGGGCAGGTACAGCACGGGTTAGATACAGAGTAAAGCTCCCTCTACACTGTCCCATCAAACACTCCCAGGGCAGGTACAGCACGGGTTAGATACAGAGTAAAGCTCCCTCTACACTGTCCCATCAAACACTCCCAGGGCAGGTACAGCACGGGTTAGATACAGAGTAAAGCTCCCTCTACACTGTCCCATCAAACACTCCCAGGGCAGGTACAGCACGGGTTAGATACAGAGTAAAGCTCCCTCTACACTGTCCCATCAAACACTCCCAGGGCAGGTACAGCACGGGTTAGATACAGAGTAAAGCTCCCTCTACACTGTCCCATCAAACACTCCCAGGGCAGGTACAGCACGGGTTAGATACAGAGTAAAGCTCCCTCTACACTGTCCCATCAAACACTCCCAGGGCAGGTACAGCACGGGTTAGATACAGAGTAAAGCTCCCTCTACACTGTCCCATCAAACACTCCCAGGGCAGGTACAGCACGGGTTAGATACAGAGTAAAGCTCCCTCTACACTGTCCCATCAAACACTCCCAGGGCAGGTACAGCACGGGTTAGATACAGAGTAAAGCTCCCTCTACACTGTCCCATCAAACACTCCCAGGGCAGGTACAGCACGGGTTAGATACAGAGTAAAGCTTCCTCTACACTGTCCCATCAAACACTCCCAGGGCAGGTACAGCACGGGTTAGATACAGAGTAAAGCTCCCCTACACTGTCCCATCAAACACTCCCAGGGCAGGTACAGCACGGGTTAGATACAGAGTAAAGCTCCCTCTACACTGTCCCATCAAACACTCCCAGGGCAGGTACAGCACGGGTTAGATACAGAGTAAAGCTCCCTCTACACTGTCCCATCAAACACTCCCAGGGCAGGTACAGCACGGGTTAGATACAGAGTAAAGCTCCTCTACACTGTCCCATCAAACACTCCCAGGGCAGGTACAGCACGGGTTAGATACAGAGTAAAGCTCCCTCTACACTGTCCCATCAAACACTCCCAGGGCAGGTACAGCACGGGTTAGATACAGAGTAAAGCTCCCTCTACACTGTCCCATCAAACACTCCCAGGGCAGGTACAGCACGGGTTAGATACAGAGTAAAGCTCTCACACTGTCCCATCAAACACTCCCAGGGCAGGTACAGCACGGGTTAGATACAGAGTAAAGCTCCCTCTACACTGTCCCATCAAACACTCCCAGGGCAGGTACAGCACGGGTTAGATACAGAGTAAAGCTCCCTCTACACTGTCCCATCAAACACTCCCAGGGCAGGTACAGCACGGGTTAGATACAGAGTAAAGCTCCCTCTACACTGTCCCATCAAACACTCCCAGGGCAGGTACAGCACGGGTTAGATACAGAGTAAAGCTCCCTCTACACTGTCCCATCAAACACTCCCAGGGCAGGTACAGCACGGGTTAGATACAGAGTAAAGCTCCCTCTACACTGTCCCATCAAACACTCCCAGGGCAGGTACAGCACGGGTTAGATACAGAGTAAAGCTCCCTCTACACTGTCCCATCAAACACTCCCAGGGCAGGTACAGCACGGGTTAGATACAGAGTAAAGCTCCCTCTACACTGTCCCATCAAACACTCCCAGGGCAGGTACAGCACGGGTTAGATACAGAGTAAAGCTCCCTCTACACTGTCCCATCAAACACTCCCAGGGCAGGTACAGCACGGGTTAGATACAGAGTAAAGCTCCTCTACACTGTCCCATCAAACACTCCCAGGGCAGGTACAGCACGGGTTAGATACAGAGTAAAGCTCCTTCTACACTGTCCCATCAAACACTCCCAGGGCAGGTACAGCACGGGTTAGTAACAGAGTAAAGCTCCTTCTACACTGTCCCATGAAACACTCCCAGGGCAGGTACAGCACGGGGTAGATACAGAGTAAAGCTTCCTCTACACTGTCCCATCAAACACTTCCAGGGCAGTTCAGCACGGGTTAGATACAGAGTAACGCTCCCTCTACACTGTCCCATCAAACACTCCCAGGGCAGGTACAGCACGGGTTAGATACAGAGTAAAGCTCCCTCTACACTGTCCCATCAAACACTCCCAGGGCAGGTACAGCACGGGTTAGATACAGAGTAAAGCTCCTCTCTACACTGTCCCATCAAACACTCCCAGGCAGGTACAGCACGGGTCAGATACAGAGTAAAGCTCCCACTACACTGTCCCATCAAACACTCCCAGGGCAGGTACAGCATGGGTTAGATAACAGAGTAAAGCTCCCTCTACACTGTCCCCATCAAACACTCCCCAGGGCAGGAACAGCACGGGTTAGATACAGAGTAAAGCTTCCTCTGTACTGTCCCATCAAACACTCCCCCAGGGCAGGTACAGCACGGGGTTAGATACAGAGTAAAGCTCCCTCTACACTTTCCCATCAAACACCCAGGGCAGGTACAGCACGGGTTAGATACAGAGAAAAGCTCCCTCTATACTGTCCCATGAAACACTCCCAGGCAGGAACAGCACGGGTAGATACAGAGTAAACTCCTCTATACTGTCCCATCAAACATCCCAGGGCAGGTACAGCACGGGTTAATGACAGAGCAACGCTCCTTCTACAATGTCACATAAAACTCCCCAGGGCAGGTACAGCAACGGGTTAGATACAGAGTAAAGCTCCCTCTACCCTGTCCCCATCAAACACTCCCAGGGCAGGTACAGCACAGGTTGATACAGAGTAAAG